>PVJI01009125.1:0-67224 GCA_004026765.1 Micronycteris hirsuta
AAATTAAGGCCTAATGGAGACATTTCACATTAATAAACATCACACAAACACCTGTGTAATGTAGCTTGTATACCTAACACCATCGCTACCTGTAAGGGTTTTCAGTGTGCTACAAGTGTATGTATGCTTGTGTGACTACTTCTAGCTACCATCTGTATGGTAAATACAGTAAATTCTGTGAGGGTAGGGCCTATGTCTGATTTACTAATTCTTAACTCCTATCATAGGGCCTGGCATATGGTAGGTGCTCATTAAATAAATGTTTTATATAAAGAATGAGTGAGTGAATGAATGAATGAATGAATGAACAAAAAGCTTAAACAAATCATGGAAAACACAGGAAGGCATTAATACCACATCAAATGAAAGCTCTCTGGGCCTTCAAAGGTCAGGAACCAGAACTTGTAGAAGTCAGCAGAGGCCCTCCAAGGAGGTGACCTGAAACTAGTTGCTCTCCAATTGGAAAAGGTTGGTGGAACAGCTCAGGCAGTAGCAGAGTCTGCCTCACAGCTGTGAGAGAGGAAGCCACAAGTGAAAAGAAGCCACAGATGCAAAGTTGCTCCTCATTTCCTGGCAAGCTCTTTGGTCAGCCTGAGCTGCATTCCTTTGAGCTGAGCATGTGTGGAATTTCCAGCCTAGGTAGCAGATTGGAACTTGGAACAAATACCTCAGCAAAATAGAACCCAGGGACAATGGGGCTGGGCCCAGATGCCTTTTGCCAGCTAGAGGACCCAGAGAGAAATTTCCATGTTCAGACAGCGTTAGCACCCTTAGAAGATGTGCTGAAATACCTGGGAATGGTCTGAGTCCTTTCCACTATACAAATTTCCATCTAGCAAGAACAAGTAAAGGTCTGTTTTGTTTTAAAGATGCTGAAGGTCCAAACATTAGAAGGCAGAGGGAAAGATACCCTCATCAAAAGAGAGCTGGAGGATGCTTCAATGGCAGAATGATGATAAGCAGATGGTGATAGCGAGATTTCAGGGTTCTGAAACTGTTCTGGAGGAACGTAGCTGGGGAGATTTAAGAACAACTGGTAAGAATACATGCTGTCAGTTTCAGGGCAGGGGATTCAAAAAGGAAGGGCTCGGTTTCATGGAGGAGAGAATAACTACAGACAATGACAGCCACCACAAAGACACTGGTCTCTTTACTGGATTGACCTGAATTTCTTACACCTGATCAAGCTCTGGGACCAAGCCATCAATCCCCCTGAAAAACACAATGGGGAATTGTGCTGTGTCTACCCTCAACTACTGTTCCTTCTCTGCATTTTCCCAAGTCAATAATTCCTTCAAGACACTGATATATTGATGGGGACCTAAGAAAGGGAGGACTGAATTTTAGTTATTCGTATCTAGATCTTCTCTTTCAAAATTAAAAGGGAGTTGAAAGCAGGAATGACAAATTACTCAACCTAGAGCTAGGTATGCTGCCCTAACTATAGTTAAATAGTGCTCCTTGTAGATAAGAAAGAACAGACAGAAGGAAGGGAGGGAGGGAGGTGGAAAGAAAAGAAAAAAGAGAGAAAAAAGGGAGGGAGGGAGGGAGGGCGAGGGAGGCAGAAATAAAAAGAAATTTGGCCGCCAATGTTAAGGGAGGTGGAGGTGGGGGGCAGTACTGAACTTGGCCTCCATCACAGAAGATAAGTGGTGTCACAGAAGGAAGTCACCCAGGGGCCCATCCTGGGTAGTTGTAGTTGGGGGCAGTTTATGTTTGGGAAATAATATGTAAACTTGTTGTTGGCTAAGGCTAGGTCCTTGGATTATTTTTAACATATTCTGCAGGCATATTCTAGATTTAATTTTGTAACATAGTGGAAGGGGCGGTGACAACCTTTAACGGAGAACCTGTAAAGGAAAAGACAAAGAAATAGCTCCATTTGCTGCCTGCGCTCTATCTATCCCATGAGGCTACTAACATACATGTCTGAGTCATTTCCTCAGTGGTCGTGACAGCTCTCTCCTCTGTCCTTAGGAGGAAGTGGAAAGTTTAATACATTACAGTAGACCACCTTTTACACATACAAGGATTCATTTCATTCTCAAGGCTCAGAGGGTACTTAAATGGTAACACCAGATTTGCATAGGCATTTGTATCGTCATTCCTATGAAATGCCATTCCCCTCCTTTTATCAGGGATAAAAGCTAAGGATAAATTGCAATCATCATCCAGACTCCAGTCAGGGCAGGGGCACTGTTTAAATGTATTAAAAAATCATCTCGCCTCTAATTAAGCACTGTACTAGGTAGCTAACAGGTACACTTTCCCCACATACGAAAGCTAACCATTGCCAGATCAGGAGCTTAAGGGTCAGATTTATTTAGCTTGAACTTAATAGACATATCTCGTAGAGGGTGAAGTTCAGGCAAAAGCCAATCCCCTTCTATCTACCCATTGGTTTATTAAAGATATTTAAACTAGACCTAAACTTTAAGCCTGCTTCCATAATAATCCCGTAAGAGGAAAATAATTGCCAGACTAGAGAGTGTGGAAGTACAGAGGTTAGCAAGGGATCGGTATCATCTTTAACATAGCTAGTTGAACATAGTGCCTTTCCGTTCCGATAAAGTTCAAACGGCAAGGCCACAGTTCACTCCAGGCGAGCAGGCACACGTGCATCCTACGCATGCGCCCAGATCCGAGCCACCCGCCCCTTCTACCGGACTTCTCCTGCCCAGCCACCAGCCAGTCCTCTAAATGCCCACCCTCAAGGCTAAACTCTGTCTCACGATTGGCGAAGTCGTCATCACGTCACTTATTTAGCATACGTTCTATTCCCACCCTTACTCCATCGCCCCGCCCCGTTTGTGACAGGGATTGTCGCCTAAGCGCTTCGTCTTGGAACTAGATTGGCTTCTTTTCCAGCTCCGCCTCCGTCTCCTCCCACAGCCCGCCCCGCCGCGCTCCCACAGCGGCGGGCGGATCTTAGTACGCAGGCGCGGACGCTGCCTGTCTATTCTGGTGGCCCGCCCTCCCTCCTCCCCTGCCCACCCCTTCTCCCCTCCTCTCCGGGCCTGCGCGCGCGCGTCTTCCTCCTGCACGCGCCGCCGCTAGTCCAGCACTCACGCCGGAGCTTCTGACCCGCGCCTTCCTTTTCTCCTCCGGCTGCGGAGCGGGCAGGATCCTGCACCGTGGTCGCGGGAGCAGAGGCAGCCTTGGCGGGCTTGGGCGCCTGCAGCGGCGCGCGATCCATCAGGCGGATCATACCACCGCCCGACAGCACGCGGGGGGAGCCGCCCGCCGGGCCACACACGCCTCGGCAACCCCGCGGGGCTGAGGCGTCGCCGCGCCCCGGAGCCTGAGCGCAGAGCCGGCGTCCACCCAGAGGTCGGAGCCCCGCGGGCCGCGCCCGCTGCTGGCCCCACCCATCCGGGTCGAGGAGGCCAAGGCCATGGCCGAGACGGAGGAGCGGAGCCTGGACAACTTCTTCGCCAAGAGGGACAAGAAGAAGAAGAAGGAGCGAAGCAACCGGGCAGCGAGCGCCGCGGGCGCTGCGGGTGCCGCCGGCGGGAGCAGCGCAGCCGCGGGCGCGGCCAGCAGTGGGGCAGGCGCCGGAGCCCGGCCGGCCGACGGCGGGACAGCGGGAGCCGCGGGCCTTGGTGCCGCCACCAAGGCCGTGACGAAGGTGAGGGGCCGGGATTCGGGGCCGGAGCCGCGCGCTTGCGCCCATGTGCCTGCCTCCGCCTGCCTGGCGGAGCGTCCGGGGGCCGGCCAGAGGGCGGACGGGCGCGGAAGCCGGCCACGTGACGTGGGCTTCTCACGTCGGGCCCGCTAGCCTCCCCGCGGGACCCCTTCCACCCCACTCCCGACCCTCACAACTGCACCCCGCGTCGCTTGGCTTGAGCCAAGACCCTCAAGGGGCAAGTGGTGTGGGTCCGAAGTGCCCAGCACAGAGCAGCGTTTATCGAGTGACGTTTACTGTGAGTTAATTTAGTGTTCTGACTTAAGCCTAGGAGTCGGAGCTGAATTTTCTAACAATTGCATTTGTGGCCACTCTAATGGGCATGACTTAGCCTCTAAGACGGTGGAAAAAAAAAGTCACCTGGCAACATTAAGATAGATATTTAGTTGTGGGCTTACTGTTGACTTTTTCATTTGACTTTTCCTGGTTGATTTTAAATTAACAGCTCTTGAGAAGGAACCAGGTGGAAGTAACTGTTGAAAGGGCTGTGGCCAGAAAATAAGTCCACACTTTAGGTTCCAGGCACCCGATCCACTTTTCATAGTCTGATATCTGGCTTAGTGGTATTTTTACGAGTATCTTTAATCAGACGGTATGTGTTTTACAGGACGAAGATGAGTGGAAAGAATTTGAGCAAAAAGAGGTTGATTACAGCGGCCTCAGAGTTCAGGCGATGCAAATAAGGTATGGTCTGGTTACAAAAATGTTTAGGTAGCCCTAAGGATAGGTGTTGTATGTCTGGTTCTTCTTTAGCCCCCAAACAGCACCCCAGCAACCTTGCGCTTTCCATGTGCTTTTTAGGGCTCCAACAGTGTCTGTTCCTTCTCTCTGTGTTGGCAGTCATTCTGATCAAATTAGTTGCGAGCTCCAAAAATCCTAGGAGAGCTTGCCTACTTCCAGTCCTGGCTAGGTTTTTTTTAAAGTTCAAGAGAACAGTAGTTTTTAAAAATTGGATTGATTGGTTTTTAGAGAATTTGAAATTAAGAACATATTTTATCAAGTCCAACTTACGGCGGTCAATTTTAGATTCATGTAAATAAATGTCATATTTCGAGGGGTTGGTAAAGTAGGAAAAGAAAAAGTGGATATACTGTTCCATTGGTTTAAGATTTAAAACCTTCTAATTCCAGTTTGAAGTTAGCAGTTTGTATATGCCAGTGACCACATGGCACAGTGGAGGAAATAACTTTTTCTTAACGAGATACTGTCTTTTGGCCTCCCTAGATAGTAATATTTATAGTCTTAATTCATTCACAAACCAGGACTAATTTTGACATCTGTTGAAGACCTACCACAACAGGGGGTGAATGCCCTAGCTTCTTTCACATCATTTCATGAACTTGACCAAAGTGAAACCTGATTGATAATGGGAAGCTCTGACGGAATGCGGCTTCTTCACTCTGGAGGTTCCTCTGTAGTAGCGTTAAGTAGAAGTGATTAGACTGGACTTCTAGTTTGTAGCCGTTTGGGTTTGTGGAACTGCCCGCGCGGGGGGGTCCTTGTTTTGTTGTGGAGTGAGGGTTTTGGGCCCCCTTCCCCGCCTGCAGACCCCAGACTGAGTGTTGAAGACTTATGACAGGAAGGGTAGTAGTGTTTGGTCGTGTTGAACTTGCTCAGCAAGAATAGCACTTTCTTCCGAGGGGAAAATGTTTCAAGTTCACTTAATGTTAGAGATTGATTTTGTTGTATTATGGATGATTTTAAACTGCACCTGTTCTTCTGGCATTGAATATATATATTCAAGGCTATTTTAGTCTTTATTTCTGGCTACTCCTGAGACAGTGAAACATTCCTTACATTACTTACATCCTTCACCTTTGCCGGGGGCATAAGTAAATCTCAACTAGGATGAGTGTTTAAGTTCTGCTTTACCTGAGGTAGACCAGCTTTTATATTGTGGATTTTTCCATTGTTCTTAGCAGCTAGTTACTGCCTCTTAAGTGTTGGTCCAGAGGTCTTCCTCTAACCTACTAACATTGAAAAACATACCTTCTTCAGGAAGCTGCCTCTGTGGACCCTCAGTCACTGTGGAGTCTGGGGTCTGTATTTCCATTGCCTTTATAAATCATTCAATCAAGGGGAGACTTAACAGCTTCCAGGAAAGGCTCGAGACTGAGAAGCCATCTGAGCTCTTACAAAGGGACTAAAATTTTCACTTAATATACTCAATATCCTTATAAACTGTGTATTAAATGTTCTCGACAGTGCAACTTGATGCAGTGGGCGAGAAAAGACATCTTTCGTAGGAGTGGTTCCTCACGTAAATGGGATGGAGTTCTTGATGTGGCAAAATGATGGACTTCAGGAAAAAGATAAACCTAAGTTTGTGTTTTAGCCCTGCTGCTTGTGTGTGACCTTGGGCAAGTCACTTTACTTTTGAGTGTTGGTTCTTAGCTGCGAAATTGGGACGACTACTCGAGTGTTGTGAGGATTTTTAACAGGATGTTTGTAAAATACCCACTTGATTAATATTAATGTAGATAAGTGGGTGAATTAGAATGTCTTACTCTTCGGAGTTTCTCTGCCATTTAAGCATGAGGCACCTGACTTACAGTACTAAGGTTGGAGGAGAAGGAGTAGCGAAGTCCCAGAGATCATCATGACTAACGCCAGACCCGGGTGAGTCAGTTCACTGGGACTCAGAAGGAGAAAATGGCACGTACGGGCCAGCGTCAGTATAACCGTGCAGACGTGCAGACGAAAGTCCCTCTGAGTGTTCCTGTCGCCGGAGAAGAACGCTCGTCTTCTATAGCTTGGCCTCACCTTTGGGTAGAAGCCCTTAAAAGGGAAGCGAAATCAGATTTTTTTCTTTTCTCTGGGATTGGGAAGTGGGGTTCCTTTATTCCTTCAATCTCTTTTCTACTCATGAGAGAGGCAGCCCTGCTCCCTCGATATGGGATAAGGAAAGTGAAACTTTGGAATTTGATTTAAAATACCTTGAAATTCGCAGCCTATAGTCTTTTTTCTTCCAGCTTTTTGCTGTAGAAAATTACAAACTTAGAGAATTTGCAAGAATAGTCAAATAAGTACCCATATACTCTCTGCTTACCTACATCTACCAGTCATTTTTGCTGCATTTGCTTTACCTTTAGTTAGCTGCAGATATTAACACACTCTTGAAGTTCTTGACACTAGTCTTTAATAGTAGGTTAACAAGCTGGACCTTTGTCAAAGATAAATGTCCATTTGAAGGGGAAATTTCAGTAGTAGCAAACATACTAAGTATATTAACATCCTATTTCACATTTACCAACTAGCCCAAGATTTCAGGTACCAAGAGTATTATTGCATGGGCATGTATCAAATTTGTGTCTGAATTAATAGAGTTCATTCAGGGTCACATTATTACTTACCAATAAATTCTTGAGAGGGAAGCCGTTGAGATTAGTTCTGCATCCCGACTGGGTGTAGCGTGGCGAATACTTGTCTGCCTACTACGTGCTGTGCCGGGTCTGGGTGTCATAACAGTAACTCATGCTGCGCTGTACACCAGCAGACTGTTCTAGCGATGTGCAGGCGTTGTGGGGCACCGGGGAGAGAGACAGTCTACCAGGAAGGGGGGCAGAGAGAGAGTCCTTGGATGGATGCAGTGACACTGAAGCCGCCAGACAGCTCATTGGGCCGTTCTGTCTCCCCACTTTACTGTTGGAACAGTTGCTGGATGACAGCGTCAAACCAGCGGAGATGCCCGGCATTCCAGCAGAAACACAGTCCAGGCTGATTTTGTTTTAGCTGCTTCCCCTTTAGGATACATAAATTCTCATGTAATGTCCTTTGAGATAAGGCGGTAAGAACGTTCTGTTCTTTATAAATATACTGCTGTAGGATGTGTAATCCTGAACAGCCTTGTTAAAGAAAGTGAATTCCTCAAATCTCAAAATAGAGAGAATTTCTGTGTCAGATCTTCGAGCTGTAAAGAAGATAAAGTGAAATGAGGCAACCTGAAAGAATAGGGCGACGTGGCTCTGCTACTTTGTGGCCCTGGAAAAGTATTTAAATGCCTTAAGTATCAGTGTTGTTGTATGTACAATGGGTTTTCTCCCTGCCTTAGTGTCGTTTCAAAGTTTAACTTTGTAAAATTGGAACACTGCCAGCACCGTCATTCCCCTACCCCCCCCAATACAGTATACTGTGAATTGTGCTACTGAATTTGCCATAGCATCATAGTGTTTGAAATTGCCAAAATCAGCTGATGAGAAGCTATATATTACATGTGGGTCAGACACAGAAGTTTAGCCTAATTGTGCTTGCAGCGTGGTTCTTGTTCTGGCTTTGGTATTTAGAGGTTTGCCGTTTTCTGGAATGTGCAAATATGAAAAAGTAATAGGATATTTAAATCATTTCTGCCCTGCCGTTAGTGCTGTGGCATTTTGGCAAGTTCTTGGCACCTCTGGGCCTTAGTTCCCTCCGTTGGATGCAGGGCCTTGACTAGACATTTTCCAATGGTTGGTTTAGCTAGGATTTCAGAATCTTAAGAAGGCTAAATACTAAGTTGACTTTTTGTGCCCATTATAGATATGCAGTCCATCTAATTAACAGATCACTTATTTTTTAGTAACAGTTTATCATTTAGAAGTAGTTTTAGATTGTGATTACTTGTTTCTTCACTTTCTCTGAGGGTAAAGAGGTGATAAATACTAGACATGAAAGAATCTTCTTTTACTTGGGACTCTAAATAGTCTATCAGACCAAACTAGAGTTTTCTTTAAAAATTTTTGTGAATTAGCCCTGGCTGGTATGGCTCAGTGGATTGGGTGCTGGCCTGCTAACCAAAAGGTCACCGGTTTGATTCCCGGCCAGGTCCCTGGTTAGGAGTGTGCCAGAGGCAACCAATCGATGTTTCTCTCCCTCTCTCTAAAAAGAAATAAATAAAATATTTAAAAAAATGTTTCGTGAATTAGAAAAGCAGTACGCTATTTTAAAAGAGAACATTTGAAAAGAATAACAGCATATGTACAAGAATTATTCACAGTTCATTCTGCTTACGGACAGTTAGTGTTCAACTTTTTTGGTTTTCAGTTGTTTCTTCCATGCTAATCATTCTAGAGTTCAGATGTTAATCACCAAATATTAATTAGAGGGGGAAACTATTTTAGAGTCTAATATACATATATTTGAGCAACTGTGATTGAGTACATTGCTGTTTCAGAATGTAAGTGCCCCACTGAAAGCTACCACAGCTTGGGTGTGTGAGAGTATGAAAGTGCTGGGAAGGCACTTCAATCTTTGGGGGGTCTTAACCTCCCTGTCTGGCATGTGTTGGGTTTGCTGGGACATTACTAATTAGTTCATTGCAGCTAGGTGAATAACACCTGTGGATTTTACTCACGAACCAAGCAGATTACATTATGGTGTAATTACATTGGCATAGCTTCAGAAGTGGGTAACGTCTCAAAAACGTTTTTTTGTTTTTTGTGATAGTTCTGATGTTTGGATACCACCGCTACATTGCTGTGTAAATTATGACCTTCATATCCCTACCTGGTCATTTATTCCACTCAATAAGCTTTAGAAAACAAGGCATACTGTTTGGTGTCTTTTTAAAAAGAGCATGTTTTCCTGTTTGTTTTTCCCAAGTAAAAACTACTCTTGTTCCCATCATGAAGGTGGTGTACGTGCTGCTTGTGTGAGAATTCAAGTGACTATTTAAAATCACATAACAGCGAACACTTCGTCTGTGCCAGGCCCTGTTCTCAGTGCTTTACGTCTGTTAGCTCACTTAGTGTTTCTGCACGGGAGCACACTCGGGCCTGCAGAGGTTTAGCCGCACTTAGTCTCCTGGCTGGTAAATGGCAGCACCAGGATGATTTGGACCAGGCAGTCTGGCTGGCTTTAAAATTTGCTCATAACTGCCTCTTGCATGAGGAAAATAAAGTCATGCATTCTAGCACCCTGCTACTTTTTTGTTATTATTATTATTATTTTATCCTTAGCTGAGGACATTCTTCCATTGCTTTTAGAGAGGGGGGCAGGGAGGAAGACACACACAGCAGTCGGGTGCCTTCCCATGGGCACCCCAAGCGGGACGGTGCTCCAGCCAACTGGGCCACACAGGCCGGGGCCCAGCTGCTTACTCTCAACGTCTTCAGAATCATTCTAGATGTCTTTTATTTCAGGTGTAGAAAGTTTGTTTTAGTAAGTTGTTGGTTTATATAACAGGCCCAACATTTTATTTAAATGGCTGCACAGGACTCTCTGTTAACGAAAAGGAAAACTGGAGCGTGACTTGGCCGTGTTCTGTATCCTTTCGTCCACCCAGGCGATAACCCTCGGCAGAACTGTGCTGTAAGTGCAGACTGGAGAGGGGTCATTCCCTCTCCCCTTCCTTCCTGCCACCCTGAGCCTCTAAATTCTGGAATCATTCTGGTTCCTGGACAGTTCCCATGATGCCACCATGACCACGGACATTTTTTTATAAATGTCTTTAAAGGAGATCTTTAGCTATCCCAGAAATTTGTTATATAGCCAGGACTTGTCTGTTTTAAAACCAGTGGAAGGAAGGCACCCTTAGATGTTCTCCTGCAGCAGTCAGGAGAAGCCATGGGGTTCGAAGGTCATGTCGTCAGGGTGGGGTCATCTGTGCACTGTTAGGCCCCGATAGTGGGGCAGATAGCAGAAGGAGAAAGTGTTGGAAAGAATGGAAGGCCAAAGGTCAGAACTTTAGACAAGAGCCATGTTTTGTTTTGTTTTTTAATAGGGAAAAGGGGAGTCAGAATAGTGGAGATTGAATACACTGAAGACCTAGGGAGAACCCCGATGGCATGGGAAGCAGTTCAGAGAAAAGTTGGGGTCCCTGCCTGCCGGGGGCAGTGTCAGCAAGGGCAAGGAGCTGGGAAAAGGAAGTTTGGTTTGGCAGTTTCCTCCCTGCTGCGAAGCCAGCAGTAGAGAGACCAGATACGTTCTCGATAATTTAGAACATTCAGGTTTACATAAAATCATAATAAGTAATCTAGCAAAAGGAAAAATAATCAGAGGAACCTTGGAGAAATTACAGGTTTCTGACTCAAGCCAATTCATGAATAAAGAAATTTTTAAATGGCATTAAAATAAACACTGCAAGCAATCTGAGGATTCTGTGTACCACTGAGGACAGCTTTTGCATTTACAATCACTAAGTAAGCCAAAGACTGAGTTCTTATATTCTCTTCCTTTTTTAAATCAGTGGCCCTTGTCTGGTGGTAGTGGCCCGTCTGTTCTGTGTATTTCCTGTCAGACAGTGGAGACCGGCTCTCATTTAATCCATAGCGCTGATGTAGAAACGCTGAGCACTGCCTTGTTTTCCTCTGTTGGAATGTGAATTCTAAGTTTGATCGTATTTTGTAACATACTAACAGATTAGCAGATGAAATTATACAACTTTCAAAAACCATTCATTCCACCTGGCCTGGCGGCTCAGTTGGTTGAAGCGCTGGCCCCGTGCAGCAGCAGGTTTGGGGAGACAGCAGATCCATGTTTGTCTCTCACGTCGATGGTCCTCTCCCTCCACCGCCCCGTCTCTCCCCACCCCTACCCACCCCCCTCTAAAATCTGAGCATATCCTCAAGTGAGGATTAAAATATATATTTTTTAAACCCACTCATTCCATCACTAAAAATACGCTTACTGTAAATGCCTGGTTGTATACTTTGGTCCTAGAAAAATCTAGTAATTATACTTGGAATCCTTCAAGTTGCCCTTTTCCCTGCATATCAGGTTGGACAGCCAGTCGTTCTTCCTCTCTCAGTGGCTGAGCCAGTAGCTGGCGTTCTGCGCTTTCTTGGGGCTGCGGTACACAGCCATGCGGGTGGTCGTAGCCTAGCACAGCAGCATGTTCTGTGTTTCTAGATGGTCTTGAGTACGTGTGGTTGCAGAAGGGTGGAACAGACTGTTGTCAGGCCAAGTGGCTTCCTAAACCTTTTTTCAGCCATGAAATCCTTTTTCCCCATGAAGGCAAGTAGAAGTCCTACTGGCGTAGATAACCCCCCCCCCCCCTTAAACACGTGAGCCCTGGGGCTTTGTAGCGCTTAAGTGACTTCAGGGTCACACAAAACCAGCATTGCTAGAACTAAAGATTTGCACTCACAGTTTTTCTGGTGGTTTTGTGATTGAATTCACTTGCTTGCTTTTCCCATAGTGAAAAGGAAGAAGATGATAGTGAAAAAAGAGAAGATCCAGGCGATAACTGGGAAGAAGGCGGAGGTGGCGGTGGTGGTGTAGAAAAATCTTCAGGCCCCTGGAATAAAACAGCTCCGGTACAAGCAGCTCCTGCTCCAGTAACTGGTAATTTTAATGTTTTGCTTTCAAGACGATGTCTCTTTATGTGTAATTTTATATGCAGTCAGCTTTCAACTAAATACATGTGTGTGGTGGGTGAGCAGGGCTCCATTCTGTTCCCAGCAGGGAGATTTAGACACACGTGTTTAAAGACTTTCACACCCAAAGCAATGTGTAAGTTAGGACACATGCTTTTCTGTAGGCCAGTTAAACTTAAATGTAAACCAAGTTGCCAAATTTAAGTATTTAAGCATTTCTTTCAGTTTTGGACGGCCGACTAAGGGATGTGGCTGCCCGTTTCACCTGTTTGTCCTTTCATCCACCCGCCCCTCCCCACCCCCCCGTTTCTCTGGTGGGCGGGTCTTAGCATTCCCGAGGGGGTAAAAAGTGGTTCTGAGGGTGATGAAATCTGAGATCTTGCCATGGTTCTGTGGCCCATCCGAGGGCCACAGTATGTAAGCAGATGCACAGCGTGTATCTGCGGTGTTAGCGTGGGGGCCGATTAGGAAAAAAGGTGTTTAAAACGGCCCCTTGGAGGGTGGTAATGGGGAAGAAGTTTGAGAAACATTGCTCTAATACAGTGATTTTCAACCTTTTTCATCTCGTGGCACACATAAACTAATTCTGTGGCACACCAAAAAATACTTTCTTTTTGCCAATGTGACAAAAAAAAAAAGTGTAATTTTGATTCATTCACACTGGGTGGCTGTTGTGTTGGCTGTTGTCATTTTTTTATTTGACAGTCTGGGGGAAAAGAGGCCAGTGCCCCTTGCGGCACACTGGTTGAATATTGCTGCTGTAACGTATATCCATTATTTTATCCAAAGTAATATAAAGAAAAGCAGACCACCCCAAATCTTACTGTCCAGAGATCTCAAATAGCTACCATGTCAGTATTTCCGCGTCCTTGCTGGCCTTGTGCTGTGCGTGTGTTTTTCCGTCTGACTCCTTTTACCTGCGTCGTCAGTGATCGCTCTGCTCTCTGCGCTGCTGAATCTGTCGCCCGCGCCTCGGTCCTCATCGGAGTGGCCCCATCATCAGCGTCTGCCGCGGTTGTTCGCCCTGTTGACGCGGGCCCTTCTGTTGGATGCCAGGGCACTGAGTTCTCTGGCCACCTCGTTGGCTGGCTCTCGGTCTCCCTGGCAGTCTCCGCACTCCAGCCACCTGTAGCTTTACATCACTAGCTCAGCTCTCCTGAGCCCCTGGCATGTTTCTCTAACCGCCTGCCCTGCAGCTCCGCCTCAGCGTTTCCAGAGCTGACCTCGTGTGTCTGCTGCACCCGCCAGCCTGTCTCGGTCGTGCTGTTCGCTCCAGTCCCCAGGCCACCAGCTTTGGAGCCATTTTTGAGCCTTTCTCTTGCTCCCAACATAATTTTAACCTGTCCATAAATTCTTGTTGGCTTACTTAACAGAATAAATTGAGATTTTATGACTAGTGCTCAGTAGTCCACGGCTACCCCCCATTTTTGGACGGCCATCTCGTTACACAGGTTACCGAGATCGTTCCTTATCTGGGCTGTCTGCTGCTCCACAGACACTTCCCAACGCATTCGACAGTGAGAGTGAGCTTTTCAGAGACAGCAGAGCGTGTCCTGTGCTGTCTGTGAGCCTCCCACAGCATCCTCTCTTATCCGACTGGAAACTAACGTTCTCAAGGACTTATAAGGCCTGAGACACCGGGCTCGTGATCCTCCTGTTTTCTGACTTTGTCTCTCTCTTAATCTGAACTTGCTCACTTTGCTGTGTAAGCTCTTTGTACTGGTATTTTCAGCCTGGAGTTTTCTTTATATTGGGAGTTGATAAACTTTTTCCGTAAAGGGCCACACAGTAAAGAATTTAGGCTTCGAGGGCCCTACAGACTCTGCCTCAATGCTCGGCGCTGCCATTCAGCACCGTTGCCGTAGGTGCTCGGTACACCCAGTGCGTGTGGCCATGCTCCGGTGTGACGTCACCCACACATCGGGCGTCGGGCCAGATTCGGCTGCTCTGCCAGCTCTAGCTGTGCTTGCCACCTCCTTTCAGTCCTTTGCTCCATTTTCGCCTCGTCGCCAACAACCCTTCAGGGCCACCCCATTTAACATCACAGCCCCTTCCAGCCCCACCCTGCTCGATGTGTACTTTCTTTACAAACCCGTCTCTACTTTCATTTTTGGATGGCACCTATCTTTTTACGTATTCTGTTTGCTGCCTTTGGAGTAGCACTGTCCAGTAGTACTTTTTGCAGTGGTGGAATATCACTGCGGTGAAACATCGATGTGGGAGAGAAACATCAATCAGCTGCATCCCGTGTACCCCCTCAACCCGAGACCTGGCCCGCAACCCAGGCATGTGCCCTGACTGGGAATTGAACCAGCGCCCTTTTGGTTTGCAGGCCAGTGCTCAGTCCACTGAGTCACACCAGCTGGGGCTTATTAGTCATTTTTAGAATTAAAAATAAACAGCACAGGCATTTTATTAAATAAGTTGGGGGAGTTTTTAATACATGACATCTTATGTAATACACTACCCAGGCAAATAAGTGACTGTCCATCCACATTTCCTAGTATGTAAGCTGAGTACGAAAGTAGCCATGCTCTAAAAGGCAGTCCTTGATGAGGCCTGTCCCTGAGGTGCAGCAGCGTCCTTCCCACTTCCAGGACACTGACAGAGCTCGTTTATATAGACAGTAAAGTTGTATATGGAAGAGGTCAGAAGACTGCCCTGGGAAAGTAGAATGTTTTCACCTTCAGACATTCCCAGATAACTGACATTACTTCTGTGGTCTGGAAGCTTTGTGTCAGGTATCGACTTCATTTCTGGAATTGTCATATGATCAGAATTACAAGGCTAGTTCATTAATGTGCCGAGCATTTGACTATTTTCTCTAAAACTGTGATGCAATGTTAGTTACAGAAACCCCAGAACCGGCCATGACTAGTGGTGTGTATCGGCCCCCCGGAGCCAGGTTAACCACGACACGGAAAGCACCCCAAGGACCCCCGGAAATATACAGTGACACGCAGTTTCCGTCCCTGCAGTCCACCGCCAAGCACGTCGAAAGCCGGAAGTAAGTGCTCTCGGTTAGCCTGCTGGTTTTGGAGCCCTGTCCCATGTTGGGGAGTGGGAGGTAGAAGATACAGAACCCACGGGGAGGGGGTGCTGTTGACTGGTGAACCCCCAGCTGCACCTGGCGGGCAGCTGAGAATGAGGGTGGGACTTGCTTAGATGCCCTGGAGGGACAGAGGGGAAGGGCACGGAAGACAGACTGCCTGCAGAAGCTTCTCTTCTCCCTGGTTCCTGTTGTCCTGCAGCTGTGACCAAGCTGCCATGCCTTCTCCCAAGCTGGAACTTTTTGAGTGCATTATTCCTGGTTTACGGTCCTTATGATACGGAAACTAGAAATGAAAGAGCAGTGTTTTGTTGTATTCCCAGTAAATGTGAATAGGTGGAAGACGTTGGCATTTATAAGTCTAATATTAAAATCTTATTTCAGCAGGTACTTAAAATGAATGCTACCTGGAGTTAAATGACCACATATGGCACTTCCACATCTTGTTTAGGGCCATGAATTTTTAAAATAAAATGGGAAGAATTGTAAATGACAGATGGAAATAATTGGGTTTTTTTTGGGGGGGGGTGACTTTTAAAGTAAATCCCAGCCTCTCTGCCTCTTTGAGACCACAGCTGGCTTGAATTTAAACCTGCACTTGGACTTGCTCCTCTGCCCTGTCCTACAAAATAAGGGTTAGCGATGCACCGCACTCATCCTTCTTTATCTGCACCCCCCCATGAAGTAGAAGTGAGGGGAAGTCATTGAATACTGAACCGACTTCCCGTGAGTGAGAAAATTGTTGCTCTTACGCATAAAGGGAGGTGTATCGTCTGTCTGCCAACATAAAAGTGAGTCTTAGAAGGAATCACCGTGTTATCAGAGAGCTTTTTAACTGTCCATCTGTCTTCAGGTTGGTCCCAAAATAGGTTTGCAGTTACTAGTGAGTCCTGCAGTAGATTTGCTGCTACGGAACGCGGGACTGTGGAGCCTCAGTTACAGTATTCTGTTTTCCACTCAATTGAAGCCTTAAAAATGGTTTGGTAAAGATGTTCTATGCTAGTATGTGAAATTACATACTAGTATATATATACTATTATCTACTAGTATGGCCCTCCTATCTCTCCCTCTAGATTCCCCGGAGGGTGGCTTTTTTTTTTTTAAACTCAAGGAAGAATATTTTAAAAACAACCTGAAGAAATATTTACTGATTACATTTATTTTCCCTTAGGGATAAAGAAATGGAGAAGAGCTTTGAAGTAGTAAGACACAAAACTAGAGGTAGGGATGAGGTTCCAAAAAACCAGGCCCTTAAACTTCAGCTAGACAACCAGTATGCTGTGCTTGAAACTCAGAAAAGCAGCCACACACAATACAGTTAAGGAGTGGTCTTTGCTAACCCTTCTAAGGTAACTAGAGCGCAGCTAACCACCACGAACAGCACTCATCACCTCACCTCTGCTGGATCGACCGCCACCGATGCAGACC
Source organism: Micronycteris hirsuta (assembly GCA_004026765.1). Taxonomy (NCBI): domain Eukaryota; kingdom Metazoa; phylum Chordata; class Mammalia; order Chiroptera; family Phyllostomidae; genus Micronycteris; species Micronycteris hirsuta. The sequence goes on from PVJI01009125.1 coordinate 16,454, forward strand.
CCTCGATGTAAGGGACCGGCCCCCTTGCACTGTGGAAGTTCCATGTGTCACAGCTGCTCTGTATGTGTATTGAATGTAGGGGGGTTTTCACTGTTATAAATGTGTGAACTAGATTCAGCAGTGTTCTTTCATGATACTTACTCTACAAATACAAAAAAGAAAAACTCCACAAAAACTGCAGCCAGTGGTCATTTCAAAATCTTTTTATGTTCAGATACTGAGCCTTTGTAAGGTTGACTACCTCAGATTCGCTGCACTCATGTGGACTTCACGTGGATCACAACTTCTGGACACGAAGGGTACAGCTCTTAGGTGTCGGTGTGAAACTTGAAACCAGCTCTACTGGATTCCTATCAGAAATCCTGCAGAAAGTCAGCCATCTGGGTTCTGATCTGCTGTAAAAGATGAAGATTTAAGTGACCTTAATTAACCTGTCCTGCGCCCCACCCTTAAGGAACGCTCTCTGTAGTGGGCTGTGGCTGTATTCGACTTCCTGGGACGTGCCGCTCTCTAAAGAACTGATGTGTTCAGATATCTGTGTAGGGCTGTGATTTATAATTTCAACTTTGAGTTGTATTCTGAGGTAACCACAAATTCAACCAAACTTGGGTCCACCAAGTGGGAAAGGGGGTATGGAGGGGGATAATCTTGTTTCTTTTAGAAATTTTTATTTGGATAGTGCTTTATCTATGTTCCACATTAAGGCCTTTTTTTGCTTTGACTTGGAAGAAGTTCTTTGACAGAGCATATTGTTTGGTTAAGTAAGTGACCTAAATATGCATTAGAATTGTGAAATGTCTCATGAAATTGCCAATCCCTAGAGCGGAACCAAATAGCCTTTGATGTAAAGGGCAGTGGATGCAGGGGGCTCTACTTCCGGTGCTGCTAAAGCCTCCTCGAATCAGGTCTAAATTGTAAAGTTAACTGCGGTTTCTGCTCAGGCCAAGGGATTCACTGACCTGTTTTATAAATTCAAAGCAATGTGAGCAGAACCTTGACCTATTGCATGATCTTTGACAATTTCAGATACACTTGTGCCCAAATATTAAGTTACTGGACATTCTGTAGATGCAGCGATTGCTCTAGGGTGACTCTTAGTCAATCTTTTGGTGTGTCTTTATGCTGTTGACTTGGAAAGGGGCGAAAGACAGGTGATGTAGCACTTCTGTTTTGAATAATTACAGCTTAAACCATCCAGGAAATTTTAGTCCTTCAAAGGGACTTCAGGAAGATACCCGGGATTATTGAAAAGTTTCTTTCCATCTAATGAGATAGCCTGGTAATTGACTAGTTTTGTATCTTTTGTTCCATGGAAATATTTCAAAGTGGTATGTGACCACTGATGCAGAGTCTGGGTTTCTCTATAATAAATCCCTTAGCCAAATGGTGGGAGTTGCAGACTTGCTACTGGCAAGAGTGAAGCAAACGGGTGAGTGAAACTGTCCCGACGAGGGAGTGAATTTCTGTGCGATTTTAGTCTTGATAAAAGTGTCAGCACAGGAATCGGACTCCTGGGGGTTCCAGGGTCTCCTGACAGGAGCTGCCAGCCATTTCTGGGCAATGATGTCGGTGTTACTTGAGGCGGCACCAGGATGCCCGCCTCCCTGTGTGTTTGGAGAGCTGCCGAGCAAGCCAAGGATAGGTTAGACGATTAAGCGAGAAACGGGATTCTTGGTTAAACTGAAAACTTCATTTGGGAACCAAAAATCTTAACAAATCTCTTGGACCTTGAGCCACATACTTCCCCTGAAAATATACATTTTTTCCAGCAGAATTTTGTTGAGGGTTGTGTTATTGAGGAATGAACTGAAATGGAGAAACGTGGAACTTATTTAATGGTATACTGTACTAGAACTCTGAAGACCTTCAGGAGATTTAAAACCAACTCTTGTTATAACTTTTTAAAAGATTGTGAAATTATCAAAGTGCACATGAATCAAGTTTTAATATACTGTATGATGGGTGGGTAGGCTGTCCATTGTACCATTTCTTTCTTTGAATTCTCAGGCATGGTTTGGCAGTGCAAGAACTCTGTAACATTAACAAAGTCAATAAAAGTAAGTATATGGTTTTAGGAGTCTGGTAGTTTTTATTCCTCACCCTTAACCTGTTGCCTGTCTTTGAAGTGGTGAATTGATGTCATGCCTCCTTTGCTGTAGGAGGATGATAACATTTTCCTCTCAGGAATGAACCTGGAGAAGTGTTTGCAGAGTACTCTGAAGGTTGAAGGGAGACCCGGAATGAAAGTGGCTGCAAAGCTGCGATGGGCATTCTTTTCCAGAGAGAAAGCATTGAAATGGACTTCTGTCTTCATTACCGTATTCAACTGTGTTACCTTAAACCCAGCCAGGGAGGCGACCGTCTTCACTGTGCAGACCGAGCATCCGGGGCGGCAGTCCTTTGAGAAGCTTCTTAGTTTCTCAAGTGGGCAACCATTTTAAATTTCAGGATTTAGTCTCAACTGTAGTCCCTAAATTTCTGAAAAAGTATATTCCAAGTCTTTTTTTGGTGATGGAGTTTAAATTCACTATCTGGTCATTCTTGTACTGGATTTTTTTTTCTTGACAGTCCTGTTTAGAATACCCAAAAAAGTCAGACACCTTGTCACCTTTCCCTCCCTGAAGTTCATCCATCCATAGTTTTTAAAACCGACTTTTGCTTTTCTAAGTTAGAAGTCACCCTTCAAATTGAACAACAATAAAGTAATTTTTTTTTAAATAAAAAAGTCACTCCTCAAAAGTATATAATTTTTAAGGGTTTTTAGTATATTCTCGAAGTGGTACAGTTGTCACCACCCTTAATTCTGGAACGTTTTCTTCACCCCAGAAAGAAACCCACACCCGTTGTCGGTCCTTCCCCACTTCCCCGCAGCCCCCAGCCCTCCGCGTCTCCCTGGCTCTTCTGGACACTTCATACAAACGCTGTACAGACAGCGTGTGGCCTCGACTGGCTTTGTTCACTCGGCACGTTTCTGAGGCACCTCCATGTTGTAGCAGGAGTCCATACTTCATTTTTATTGCCAGTCAATTGTGTGGATCTGCCGCATTTCATTTATCCCTCGATGAAGATTTGGGCTGTTTCCACTTGTCCTCGTCACAAAGAACTGTTACGAATTTTCACGGACAGGTTTTTGTGTCGGCACGTGTTGAGTGTTCGGGTGTACGCTGGCCAAGGTGTGAAATTGCTGGGCCGTGTGTGACTGAGCACCTGCCAAGCTCTGCCAGAGCGGTCGCACCGTCTCCCACTGCCACCAGCGATGTGCGGGCTGTGATTGCTCCCCGTCCTCATGATGACTCATCACCTGATTTTTCTTTTAATATTACTTTATTGTTGTTCAATTACAGTTGTCTGATTTTTCAAGTCTCGGTGTCCTGGTTGGTGTGAGGTGGTGTCTGATGGTTTTGATTTGCATTTCTGTAACAGCGAGTGATGTTGAACATCTGTGTGCTTATAGACCATTTGTATGTCTTTGGGGAAATGTCTATTCAAATCCTTTGCTAATTTGTAATTGAATTTTTGTCTTTTTATTATTGAACCATAAGCATTCTTTATATATTCTGGATACTAATCCCTCACCAGATACATGATTTGCAAATTTTTACTCCCATCTTTCTTAATAGTGTCTTTTGAAGCACAAGAGTCTTTAATTTTGATAAAGCCTAATTTATCTTTTTTTTTTTTAAGATGCTTGTGCTTTGGGTATATTTAAGAAATAATCACCTAACCCAAGATCATGAAGATTTATGTGTGTTCTAAGTCTCGTAACTTTTGCTCTTTCATTTAGCTCTAGCCCATTTTTAGTTAATTTTTAGCATAGTGTGACATAGGAGTCAAATCTCATTCCTTCACATGCAGGTACCCAGTTGTCCGGCCCCATTTCTTGAAAAGCCTCCTCCATTACGTGGCACACTAAACATTTCACCTCTCTCTATCCCTCTGCTAGAATGTGAAATTTGGAGTAGAAATGTGTAGGAAGGGATGTCAGGAGCTTGAGGGTCTGCGTAGGATAGGAATCGGGGAGTCAGGTCAGGTTGAATGTGGAGTAGAGACAAAAGCTGGGAAGGAGAGTCAAGAACGGAGAGAATCACGTGAGCTCGCTCTGATAACGAATGTCCCGAAAGCTGGGAAGGAGAGTCAAGAACGGAGAGAATCACGTGAGCTCGCTCTGATAACGAATGTCCCGAAACTGCAGGTTTGTAAGGGTTTCAGTGCCTCACCCCGCCACCAGGACTGGACGGAAATGACACCCACAGAATGCAGGTGAGCCAGATTGCTTCTCTTGCGCTTGATACAAAAATAGTGGCTGTTACGAAGGAGATAGCAACTGGATGCATAACACAGAAGCTGATAGGACTTAAGTTTTCAACTCTTTCACCTGGGAATACCCTGGCCCACCTGAACTTCACAGGTAGCCCGGCAGAGCGTGCAACAGGAAGCATGTGGGGTAAGGTCCTTTCTCCAGGACGCCAGCAGACCATGTGGGTGCGAGGCAGGCAGCGCCCAGGCTTGATACCGGCCTTGAGCAGAACGGCTGCAGTGTCAGGTGAGAGGTGGGGTCAGTGACCGTGCAGGAGGCGGTCACTTCCTCACTGAAGATGGTGGCAGGTCTAACAGGGAATGACTTTAAAACTTTGTTGCAAATACTTAGTGTGATGTTTCAAGTTTTGCGGTGATGTTTTTGGAAACCTGGTCTTCTGAGAGGAGTTTTGGGTTTTTTTTGTTAGTTTTTGACCCCAAGCTTAAACCAGTGTATTTTACCTTTTTTTACCTTGTTCTTACAGTATTTGGCAATAATTTTCTATATCTTCTCTTAACCCCTGGGTGATTTCACCTGCCCCCGGCCCCGGAAAACTTGAATAAAGTTACCTTTGTAAAGGGAGGCAAGATGTACAGAATGAACTTGTTTTGAATGTTAGCATAAGGAAAAACACAACATTATCCCAGGACAGAAACTTTGTCTTCTTCCTGTTTAAATCCAAAGTTTGTTTGTTTATTTTTTTAAAGATTTTATTTATTCTTAGAAGGAAAGGAGGGAGAAAGAGGGAGAGAAATATTGGTGTGTGGTTGCCCGTCGTGTGCCTCCTACTGGGGACCCGGCCCGCAACCCAGGCATGTGCCCTGACAGGGAATCGAACCCAGCAACCCTTTGGCTCGCAGGCCAGCGCTCAATCCACTGAGCCACACCAGCCAGGGCTAAATCCAAAATTTAGACAGTATACTTTCCCTTGAAAGAGACTGCAGCTGAGGTTTTTTTGTGTGAGCCACGTTCTTCGTGAGGAGCAGGCGGCTCTGTAGGTTCTTCCATGGTTTTCGGAATAACCTGGAGACGGTTTAAATACTGAGGCCTTCCCCCCACCCCACACACTCTAAATTAATTGGTATGATGGGGCATGACCTGCACACGGATTTTTTTAAATTCCCCAGTTAATTCTAACATGCAGCAGATTTGGGAACCACTAGGTTATGTCACAAGTAAGAGTGACGGAAGCAGCTGTGAAGCAGTCGCGGGGCTAGTAAGAGTGTCCTTTCAGTGGTCCTGGCGCAGAAAGGGCGGTCATACGTCTAAAAGCATGTTTTGGGTACTGTTCAGTGGAGGGAAATTGATACTGAAATTGGGGGGAAAGACCTATGAGCTGAAATAATAGTCATTTTAATTTTATGTGCACCTTTTTTTATGGTTCAGTGTTTCCAGTATAAGGATCATTTTTAATGCTTCCTCTGTCATGACAGCTACCTCACCACCAACATACCGACCGTAGCTACTTTGTTTCCCTTCTCTGTACAGTCATTTCGTTCTGTTTTACGTGTGTCTGGGCAGTGAGTCTGACCATTCCAGAATTACTGTAAATGTTAAATGCTTTACCCTACCCCCTAGCTACTTTAATTTGCCCTTTCATTTTGTAGCCAAGTTACCACACCTCTGGGTTTTCAGGGTTTCTTTCGAATTCCGTAGCTCTCCCTGGCGACTGTGGAGTGAACCATAATTAACTTCACCAGGGATGAGCTCAGCCCCTGCTCATCTTGGGAATTGGAAGTTCAGACGCCCGTACCACCTACACTCTTGGCCTGTGGTTCGGTTCACTCGCAGCTGCTGCCTTTTAGGGTCACACAGTGGGCGGCACTTCAGCATTCTTTTTAATGATGCATGCAGGAATCCTCTGAGGCTTGTCTTGGGCTTTAACTTGCTGGGACTATGGTGGCTTTCTTCCTGGGTGTCTCTGATTTTACAGTTCAAATTCATGCCTTTAATTAGAGACCAAATTAAACTTGGGAGTCAGGAGCTCCAAACTCAGTGGCACCGTGGCGATGGGGTGAACACAGGCTGCAGCCTTCCATCATATCCTTTTGTTCCTCCCTGGCATTCCCATCTCCCCCCATCTCCTTTTTTGAAACCTCAGTTCCATTGTGTCAAGAGGGTTAAATAGCAAATCATTCGTTGGAATTTTAAAAAAGTAATACTGAACCTTGGGCTGGGCACGCTTCTAAACATGTAACAGCTGTTGCTCATTTCATCCCTGAAAGATGGAAAATAGGATCTTGAAGGCTAAGGAGCTTGCCTAGATCACAGCGATGGTAATCAAGGGGCCGGGACTCCAGCCCAGGTGGCCTGATTGGCAGGTCCTTAACCAGGAGGCTTCGCTTCCACTCCCGCTAGATTTAAGTGAGAGAAGGAAAATAGGAAACAAACGCCTCTTGGAATCTGAGTTGGAAGGTTCCCTTCACGGTGCTCCCATCCTGAAGTCAGCATGGAAGTCCTGGAGGCTGGCTTCTTTTCCACCTTCCTCTCAAAGGGGCAGAATATAGAGCTAATGTTGAGGTGAGTTGTACTGTATTTTAATGGCTGGGGGACGGAGTTTTTTAATGTTTTATGGAAATTTTCAAATACACTAGTACAGAGTATAGTATAACAAATGTCCTTGAACCACTAATCCAGCTGGAACAATTGCCAATTTGCAGCCACCCTTATTTTTCCTGTAAATGCTTCCCCATTTCCTGGGTTATGTGTTATGTAAAAGCTAACTCCAGACCTAATTCATCCATAAATATTTTTCACCGTGGGATAAATACTCAACCATCACACCATTATCACACCTAAAAAGCAAACATTTGCTATCGAATGTCCTGTTGGCGTTAAAATTTCTCTCATTCTCATGGCGCTTTCCAGTTGGCTTGCCTGAGGCAGAATCCAGACAAGGATGACCTGTTGCATTCAATCTTTCAAGCCCCTGGTAGTACCCCCACTCTATTCTCACCATTTAATATTTTAAGAAACCTGGTCATTTGGTTTGTAGGATTTTCCACACTCTGAATTTAGCAGGTCGCTTTCCTACATTTCTTACAAACAGGTAGTGTGCCAGTTATTTATTGCTTTACCTGCGGAAGCTGCCCTGCATTGTGTGAATCAGGAGCTCTGGGCCCTGTGCTCATCTCTCCTTTACCAGTAGAGGGCGCTGGAAGAACACCGTAGCATTAGCGAGAGACGTGGTCTTGTACCGGCAGCAGCAGGTGGACCAGAGGGGCCCTCGTGGCTCCACGTGGCTCGCACCCTCCAGTGAGCTGCTCTGCCGCTGGCAGGCTGGGTGTTGCCAGCCAGGCTCTCCCCTCACGGGTTTGAGCTTAAGCCTTGAGAGGCCTTTAAGGTTCTAAGTCCCTTCCTCGTTCCCTCTTCCCCAGTGCTACGGGGTAGTGGCTTGCTCTTCCCAATGTACTCTTTTACGTTCTCAGTAGTCAACCGCCCTTTTACTATTTTTTTTTTCCTGTTTAAATTACTGGTTTAATTTGTTTCCTGACTGAATGCTGGCTGATGAAATGGCACCAGGAATGGTCTTGGGAGACACGCCCTCAAAGATTGGATTGTGGGGATTGGTTTGGTGGTGCCTTTGGCGTCCTTGCCGGTGGGAAATGAAATGACGTTGACGTCCGTTCCTGACGTGTGCTGGCATTACAGCCAAGCTGCCACATCGGGGCGTGATGACGTGTCTACCCCCGCAAATGCCTCCCCCCCCCCCCCCCCCCGCACTTGGGTTCACGTGACTTTTAAGGCAGTAATGACGTCTGCAATGACTAGCATGCAGTTGCTTCTGCAGGCACGTGAGTGCTCACAGAAAGAAATGAGAAACTCAGATTCTTGAACTCTCAGCTGAAGTCACAGTCGGAGGACCAGAGAGCCCCTGGGACGGCTCTGATAGAATCATTTCGTGTAGCTAGGGGCTGATAGTGTGGAAAATCTAACACAATTTAATTATGCAAGTTGCAGAATTACATCCGTTAAAGTCACAATCTTATTAAAATTTGTCATGTAAAATTAAAATATCAGCTGGGAATGGTGGATCCTGAAACTTGGCGTGGCAACATCTGCCTGGATTCAAACTGAACCGAGAGTCTTAAAACTTCATGCTTCTCTGAACCTCTTAGCCACGGACATAATGTGCCCTCCCGCGTTAGCCTGGGAGGCCCCGAGACACCTCCCTTGAGACGTTGCCTTGCAAACAGGTGCTCATGCTCAAAACGTGTTTGTTGCCACCTCACCCACAGCTGGAGTGACAGAATGGGGAAAACTAAGCTTTTCCTGACACGTACTGGCTGACACTTAAATCTGGGGAGTATGTGTGGGAGTATATTTGAAGGGTATTAAAGCAAGGAGAACAGAATGGAACACAAGATCGAACTCAGGTCATTGGTGTGGGTACACTTACTCGAGATTCTGGATTTAAAGTGTAACAGCTTTCTGGTTGGGATTTGCCTAAAACTTGGGCTCTGGTGGCCTATGGTTAATGAAGCTGAGGTGCTGGAGCTTCCGCAGCACGAGGCGGAGGAAGACATCGAAAGGCCAGTTAGCACACATCACCACACACAGTTACAACTTCTCTTCTTGTGATGAGAGCTTTTAAGATCTAACCTCTTAGTAACGTTCAGCTACACGATACAGTATCACTAACTGTAGGCACCGTGCTGTAGGGAGCATCCCCAGGACTTAGTTACCTTTTAACGGGAAGTTGTAAAAGATTGGACCGGTTTCACCCATTTCAGCCACCTCCACCCTCACCCCCCACCTTTCTCAACCACCTGTCTGTTCTCCGTATCTATGAATTCGGATTTCTTTATTTGTTTACTTCCACATGCAGCTGAGATTATACAGTATTTGTATTTCTATGTCTGAATTATTTTGCTTAGGATAATTCCCTGAAGGTTTCTTCATATTGCCACAAATGACAAGATTTCCTTCTTTTTTTGGAATAATATTCTTGTGTATGTGTGTACATATCACTTATACTTTCCTTATTCTTTGATGGACACTCAGGTTGTTTTCATGTGTTGTTGGCGTTGCAAATAATGCTGCAGTGAAAGCGGAGTGCAGATATTTACTGGGTTGGTCAAAAAGTTTGTCTGTTTTTTTCCGTTTGATGGCGCCAGTAGCACTTAGTTGTCTTTAACTTCATTCGAAACAGTACCTTACGAGGATTATACACCACCATCAGATGGGCCTCATTCCAGAGATGCAAAGACGGTTCAGCATCCACAAATCAGTCAATGTGATCCACCCCATTAACAAAATGAAGGGCAAAAATGATATGATGATCTCAATAGATGCAGGGAAAACAATCAGCACAGTTCAACATCCATTATGAAAAAAGCTCTCAACAAAGTGGGAATGCACCTCCACTAACAAAGGCCTTACGTGAGCAACCCACAGCCAACATCACACTCAGTGATGAAAAGCCGAAAGCTTTTCCTCTAAGATCAGAGACAAGGATGTCACACTCAACACTTTAATTCAACACAGTATTACAAGTTCTAGCCAGAGCAATTAGGCAGGGAACAGAAAGAGCATCCAAATCAGAAAGAAAAGTAAAAGTCATGATTTGCAGATGACATATATAGAAAACCCTAAAAACACCAAGAATCTGTCAGAAATAATTCAGCAAAATTGTAGGTTATGAAATCCATATGCAAAAATAAGTTGCATTTCATACATTAATAATGAATTACAAGAAAGGGAAATTAAGGAAAGAACCCCATTTACAGTTGCATCAAAAAATAAAATCCCTAGGAGTAAATTTAACACAGGAGGTGAAGGCCCTGTAACTGAAAACTGCGACACATTCATGCAAGAAACAGAGCCCTGGCTGGTGTGGCCCAGTGGGTTGAGCTTTGGCCTGCGAACCAGAAGGTCACTGGGCCGGGTCCCCAGTTGGGGACATGTGAGAGGCAGCCGGCGGATGTTTCTCTTCCTCTCTTTCTGCCTCCCTTCCCCTCTCTAAAAATATTTGCAACTGTGTTCATCAGAAATACTGGCCTGTAATTTCCTTTTCTTGTGTTGTGCTTGTCTGGTTGTGGTGCTGGCCTCATGAAATGAGTTTGAAAAGGATTGGTATTCTTCTTGACTTTAATAACTTATTTTTATTAAATGCATCGGGCAGCCCTGGTTAATAAGATGACGCAGGTCTGAGTGTGCCTTTCTGTTCTGTGTATTGCATAGTGTGTCCACCACCCGAAGTTAAATTCTTCTTTGAATGTTCGGGGGAATTCACCAGTGAAGCAACGTTGCTAGTAATCGGCCTGTTCAGAGATTTTACTTCTTCACGATTCAGCTTCGGTAGGTTATGTGTTCCTAGGATTAACTCCTTTCTTCTAGTTTGTACAATCTGTGGCGTACGACTGTTCGTGGCCGTCACTTAGGACCTTGGTGTTTCTGTGGTATCGGTTGTAACCTGCCTTCCTTCATCTCGGATTTTATTCAAGTCCTCTCTCTTCTCAGTGAGTCTGGTTAAAGGTTTGTCAATTTTGTTTATCTTTTCAAAAACCAGCTCTTAATTTTATTTACCTTTTTGTATTATGTTCTTAGTTTCTATTCCATTTCTGCTTTGATCTTTGTTCTTTTCTTTCTTTGGCTTAAGTTAGTTCTTCTTTTTCTAGTTCCTTAAAAGTAAAGTTAGGTTTTTTTCATTTTTGTAGGACCTATCTCATTTCCTCACGTAGACATGTATTGCTACAAACTTCCCTTTGATAACTGCTTCTGCCGTGCCCACAAGTGTTGGTTTATTGTATTTCCATTTTCACTTCAAGGTGTTTTTTAAGTTTCTGGGGGTTTTTTTTGTTTCAAGGGATTTTTTAAAACAAATTCTTTTCCCCCCTTCTTTGGCCATTTTTTGTTTTTGTTTTTAGATTTTATTTATTTTTTAGAGAGAAGGGAAGGGAGGGAGAAAGAGAGGGAGAGAAACATCAATGTGTGGTTGCCTCTCGTGCACCCCCCACTGGGGACCTGGCCCACAACCCAGGCATGTGCCCTGACTGGGGATGGAACCAGTGACCCTTTGGTTTGCAGGCTGGTGCTCAGTCCACTGAACCACACCAGCCAAGAGTATTTTTGAAAAATTTTTGATGTCATTTTTGACCCATTGGTTTTTCAGAAGCATGTTGTTTAACCTCATATTTATGAATTTTCCAGTTTTCTTCTTGGAGCTGATCTCTAGTTCCACACCATTGTAAGCTGGAAACAGTGTTTGATATGATTTCAATCTTAAATTTACAGAGGCTTGTTTTGTGGGCTAACATACAGTCCATCCTGGATAATATTCTATGTACGCTTGAGAAGAATGTATATTTTGTTGCTTTTATCTGTTAAGTTCATTGGGTCCAGCATGTCATTTAAAACCAATGTTTCCTTATGTTCTGTCTGGATGATCTATCAATTGATGGAAGTGAGGTATTAAAGGCCCCACTATTACTGTATTGCTGTGTATTTCTCCCTTTAGGTCTGTTAATATTTGTTACATATATTTAGGTTCTTCTATGGTGGGCGCATTTTTGTTTTATATGTTGAGTTGGCCAAAAAGTCCATGACATTTTTTTCCGTAAAATGAAAGACACATTTTTCATTTTCACCCGTAACTTTATTGATTTGGACATTTGAGTATGTTGGCTGTCTCCCGCTATTGACTTCCAGTGGGTGGAGGCCAGGGGTGCTGCTAAACATCTTCCAACACGTAAGACAGCCCCACAGCAAAGAATTATTTGGCCACAATATCAATAGTACCAAGAAACTTCCTAAACCACTTTATTTTTTTTATTTTATTTTTTTTATTTTTAGAGAAAGGGGAAGGGAGGGAGACAGAGAGGGACAGAAACAGCAATGTATGGTTGCCTCTCACATGGCCCTCACTGGGGACCTGGCCTGCAACCCAGGCATGTGCCCTGACTGGGAATCGAACCGGAACTGCTTGGTTCCCAGCCCGCGCTCAATCCACTGAGCTACACCAGCCAGGGCCCTAAACCACTTTTGACACGTTTAAGCACCTTCTCCACATGCTACACAAATCTTTTTTTGCATTTCAGTTGCATTTTTACCTTTCTTTCTTTTTTTTTTATTAATTTTTTTTAAGATTTTATTTATTTATTTCCAGAGAGAGGAGAAGGGAGGGAGAAAGAGCAATGTATGGTTGCCTCTCACATGGCCCTCATTGGGGACCTGGCCCGCAACCCAGGCATGTGCCCCGACTGGGAATCGAACCAGGACCCTCTGGTTCCCAGCCCGCGCTCAATCCACTGAGCTACACCAGCCAGGTATTTTTACCTTTCTTGAAATAATAAAGCATGATATGTTGAAAATGTTGGTGTTTTCTTCCCATCTTCAATATTAAAATGGCTGCACAAAAGTTCACCAATTTTGGTGAATATTTTTAAATGCACGCTGACATGACAGCTGTCATAATACAATCTAACGAAATTGTTTCGAATGAAGTTAAAGACAACTAAGCACTAGGAGATCCATTGTACAGAACAAAAGTAACAATCTTTCTGGCCAACCCAATGTTTTAGAGCTTATTTAATGCCCTTCCTTGTCTCTTAGTAGACACTGTGTCTTAAGGTCTGTTTTGTCTGATACAAGTATTCCTAACTCAGCTTTCCATTGGTTCCACTTTCATTAAATTTCCCTTTCCATCTGTTCACGTTGATCTGTGTGTGCCCTTATTTCCAAAGTCAATGAATCCCTTGTGGGCAGCATATAGGCAGGTCTTGCTTTTTTTAATTCATTCAGCCACTCTATGCCTTTTGATGGGAGAATTTAGTTCATTTTCATTTAAATAATTATTGACTGATGTATACTTATTGCCATTTTATTGTCTTCTGGCTGTTCGTTTCTTCTTTTCTTGCTCTCTTCCTTTGTGTTCATGATTTTCTGTAGCGGTACACTTAGATTCCTCTGTCTTGATCTTTGGTGTACCTACTGTAGGTCTTCGCTTCGTGGTTACCCGACGCTTACATCAAAAACATACTTTTTAAAAACGTGTTTATGACCGTCCATCTTAAGTTGACAGCTTAAATTGGACCACGTTCTGAAGCTCTACATTTTTTCTCCCCACTTGTTTAATGTTCCAATGTCACATTTTACAACTTATTTTGTTTATCCATTAATGAATTAGTAGTTAGTTATTTTTACTACTTTTATCTTTTAACCTTCATCCTACCTTTATGTGATTAAGTCATCCTCTTTATAACATTAGGTTATTCTGCATTTTACTCTATATTTACCTTTACCAGTGAGATTTGTATTGTCCGATGTCTCCTGTGACTAATCTGCACCCTTTCATTTCAGTTTAAAGAAATCCTTTTAACATTTCTTGCAACGCCAGTCTGGTGGTGATGAACTCCTTTAGCTTTTGCTCGTCTGGAAACCTTCTTACGTCTCCTTCCGTTCTGAAGAACAGCTTTGCCGGGTAGAGCATGCTCGCTTGGGAATTTTTCCAGCATTTTGAATATATTGGGCCGTGCTCTTCTGCCCTGCAATTTTTCCACTGAAATCTGCTAAAATTCTTATGGGGGTTCCAAGTCTGTAACAAGTTGTTTTTATTCTGCTACTTTTGAGATGCTTTGCTTTAACTGTAGGCACTTCAATTATAATGTGTTTTGCTGTGGGCCTCTAGGCTTATCTTAGTTGGACCTCGTGGGGCTCTGGACCTCTTTTCTTCTCAAGTTACGGAAGCCAGCTGTTATTTCTGCGTCCTTCTCTCTGCTCACCTCCTGGGCCTTGTACTGCGAATAATGGTCTACCTGGTGCTGCTGCAGAAGTCCCTTAAGCTGTCTTCACTCTCCACGCTTTACTGTTTTTGCTGCTCTGACTGGGCGGGTTCCATGGCCCACGGCCAAGTGCACTGGTCTGTGCACTGCCCCAGTGAGTCCGCTGCTGATCCCTTCCGGGGCGGCTTCCAGTTCGCTCGCTGTCTGCCGGGGCGCTGTGACTTGTGTCTGTGCCTTCTTACATTCCCTGTGCACTTTGTTCATTCACTGTTCTCCTGAGCCTGATGAGCATCCTTCTGATCATTGTTCTGAATTCTTTATCAGGTAAATCACTCATCTACCTTTTATTAACTCTTTGTTTCTAAGTATTGTCCTTTCACTTGAACCATACTCCTCTGTTTCTTCATCCTGCCGGATGCTGTGTGTGAGTTTCTGTGCCTCAGGTAGGAGATGAGCCTGATCACTCCACCCTGCCCTAGCTCCTGGTCGTCTCTCAAAACTTTGCGTCTGCCCCAGCGGCCTGCTTTATTCTTCGTGGCTCCCAGTAGTTGAGGGTGTGCCAACCCCTGCCAGTGCCCCTCAGGGGGGTCTTAGCACCTGGACTCAGGTTGATTGGAAGCCAGGTCCTCAGGCAGCTACAGGGAAAGCGGGCACACACACCTTTTCCGGGGGAGGACTGTGACATGGGCTTTTGTCTGCTCCCTCTGCACTCAGGGGTGACGGCCGGTCCGCCGTCCCGTCCTGCTGAACCTGCGAACACAAGCCCCACTGGCCACCACAGCCAGCCAGGCTGTTAAGGGACGGGTCCTCTGGGTGGTAGCCACGAAAGCTGAGGTGTTTTCCGGAGACATACACAGCCCGAGGCAGGGCAGAGAGAGGGTGCAAAGATGCCTCTCTCCGCATTTCTGGAGAAAATTGCAGTTGGCCCCTAGAAGAGTTTTCATTAGAAGCCTGCCCCCAGGCCACAGCTGTGAAGATAAACCAATAGGCCTCTTTCATAGAAAGACATGGGGGAGTTTCAGTCTGCTTTTGCACAGCGTGTGTCCTGGTGGTGGCAGCCGGTTAAGAACTAGTTTTCTGTTTGTTGTAGTGCCGCGGGATTAACAGAATCGCAGACCCCGGGGCACCAGGCATATACAGAAGATCCTTTTCAGGAGGTGCAGCGAGGCGGAGGGAGGGTGTGAGGATGGCGCTCACTCTCTGAGATGTCTGGAGAGGACTGCAGTGGTCCAGGAGATAAAGCCCGTGCCTCTGGCTGCAGCTCGGAAGATATGCTAATAGTCCTTTTTCATAGAAAGACTGAGGGTGCGTCTCAGTCTTCGGTCCCTGGAATGTGCCCTGGAGGTGCTAGTTAAGGATTCTGTCTGTTACGGTGTGGGACCTGTGACTGGAAGCCCTGCGGGGTGCCTGAGCCAGAGGAAGCGTGGTCACCTGTGCAGCACTCACCTGGGTCGCCAGCTGAGTGCTTAAGCTCCTCCCTGCAAGGAGGCGCAGCAGTGGAGAGCGGAGGGAGAGCCCGCAAGACCGCAAGACCGTGCCCATGAGTTCTCTGGAAAGGGCTACGGTTGGCCCTCAGAGGTGTGATGAATTAGAAGCCTGCCCCTCCGGCTGCAGCAACGCAGATGAGCTGTGAGGGCTCTTCCACCAAAAGAATGGGCATTTCAGTCTGTTGGCTTCTCTGGGGTCAGGGACGCTTTCTCTGCTTGTTACAGTCTTGTGGGACCCGGAGCGTGTCCCCATTGGCCCCTAGAGCCACGTGCTGAGGCGTGTTCCCCGGGGGGCAGCCACAAAATCGGGGTGCCAGACCAAGCACAGAGGCTCCTTTCTGGAAGATACCAGCCACCGGGGACGAGGCGGAGGGGGAGAGGGCGAAGATGTACCAGCTGGTCTCTGTCGTTGAAGAGTATTTCAGTAGGCCCTAGGTGTGTGTGGAATTATGGCCCACTAGCCTGAAGATAAGCAAAAGGGCCTCTTCCGCACACAGAGAGCACTTTTCAGTTGGCTGCCTGGGTGCTGGAGCCGGAGCCCTGCAAGAACTGTTTCTCAGGTCGCTCTGGGCTGGTGGGCCTCCGGGCTCTCAAAGCGAGGTGTCTGGGGGACTCCTCCCTCAGGGAGAAGCCCGGGGTGTGCATTCCCTCCTTGATGGTGGGCCTCGCACCGGAGCGGGGTGGGGGTTTGCGGTGATGGCGTTTCAGCCTCCCCTCCATTTCATTGCGGGGTTTTTCCTCACCAGCCCCATGTGTAGGAGTTGCTCGTTTTAGGTTTCTTTCCGGGGAAATGTTTCTGTGTGTAGCTGGAGGTCGGGCGTGGCCGTGGGAAGAGCTGAGATCAGGGTCCTGTGACATCACCATCTTGGGCCAGAACACTCCTGACTCACTTTTGATTGATGGGATAGGACCTGGAGGCTTCATCAAGTTCAAGTTTAATTGGGGTAATAAATATCCTCTCCTCCCTGTTCTATCACCTCAGAAAGCATGTCTGGTTATCTTCTTGAGTGATGAATGATTTAGGTATTGTTACCTTGGGCCCTCATTATAAAACTCCCCATTTGCTCAGATCTGTGATTTCATTTGTTGTAAAATGGTTTGCTTCGATCATTTCTTCTGTGCTTATTCCCTGGAGTTACTCTGTAAAGAAGAGTTTTCCTCCATGTGATACTGGACAGGGGCTGGGCCCTGAGCGGGTTTGCCTGGCTGCTTCTTGACCATGTCGGAAATCTCACAGCACGAACCCTGGCAACCACGAGGAGCGTCTGTTAAAGCCGGGGGCAGTGGAACAAGGAAGGCTTCGCGTAGAAGCAGCAACAGGAGAGCCTTAGGCTGGGCTGCCTCAGCTCGCTGGGAGGTCAGAGAAAAGGGGCCTTGGGGACAGGTTCAGAGGATCAGGCCAGGACAATCTGCCAGCTGCCCATTGCCTTAGAGTTTAGGAGACGCGAGCCCGTGGGGGAAGAAGTGGGGAAGATGAGGGGAAAGGGAATGGCATGGGCTCTTGAGGCTTCTCTCTCTCTTACAGGTGAGAATCTTAGGGGAGGTCTCAGTAGAATATTCATCAGCTCTCCAGGTGAGCTTTTAGGGTCCTGGCCCCCACTGGTTGGTCAGTGGCAGGGCAGGGGGTCTTTGTCACTGCAGTTGGTTCTCGCCCACCTGGTTTTGCTGCTTCTCTGGGCCTGGAGCTGAAATACAGCCAAGGCCTAGATGCTGTCTCCAGGGAGTGAAGTGCTCGGCCACTGCGGTCCGCTCTCTCCCTCAGTTTCCCTACTCCACTTGCCAAGGAATTTTCCTCACTAATTACCGTCCTGTCTCAAACTGGCAGGTTACCCTGAAGTGCAGTCACACCGACAGGACCATTGTTAGCAGTTTCTATCGCTTAAAAATTAACATTCTTTTATGGCTTGGAAAAGGTCTGAGACATCTGTACCGTGGCGTTTCTTCCCATAAACACCTCACATATTTAGAACACTGGGTAATTTTGACTGCAGATTCCCAGATGCCAGGTAAGCATGCAACGGCTCTGCCGACAGGCCGGCACCGCTCGTGGCGGGAAACGGCCTCCTGGGCGCCGGCTTACGGCAGGTCTGGATCAGAGGGGTCAGGGCCGCCGGGCAGGGAGCCGCAAACGGGCCCACTGCGTGGTTTTGTTTCCGGTCCTGCATGTCTGAACTTTAAAAAAAAAGCAACCTTCACTTGAAGATATTTTCTGATTTTTATAGAGAGAGGGGGAGTGGGAGACAGAGAAACATCGATTGGTTGCCTTTCTCGTGTACCCCGACCAGGGACTGAAGCCACCTTTTGGTGTGTGGGATGACGCTCCAACTAACTGAGCCACCCAGCCAGGGCTGAACTTTTAAAAAATTAGTTTATTGAGACGATTGTAAATTAGCATACAGTCTTAGAAATACAGTTTCCCCAGCTGCGACACCCGTGGAACCACCCAGCACACTACAGCCAGGACGTGACACCCCAGGGGCCCGAGGCAGGGTCGGGACCTCTCCCTGCGTGTTGGATGACATGCTGCCTTGCCACGTTCTCTTCTTAACCACGTCGTCTGACAAGGTCCGGACGTGGGAAGAGGGAATTCAAGGAATCCATCTTCTAGAAGAGAACGTGGCATGGGGAGGGGGTGGGCAGTGATTTTCTTAGTAACCTGCTCGCTGCTATTGTTCATGGTCTTACCTTGTGCCCTGGTTCCCATAGGAACGGGCGATAGGAAGAAAAAGATTCGAACAGAGTCTGTGATTGATTTTGAGAGAAACCCTGAAGGGACAGCTCGTTCTCCCCGGACCACTGAGTCATGCCAAGTTGTTTAAACAATGTGTTTATGAATCTGAATAAGAAACTATCCCCGACTGTTCCCATGAGAACTCTTGAATCAGTGCCAACAGGCTAAACTGTTGCCTGTCTATATGTTTATTTCAGTGATCAATAGGTGGCGGGATTGTTAGATATTTATATTTCAAGTTCATTGAATCGCATAATTCCAATAAAGTTGTATAAAATAATTTCTTGATCAAAGAACAAAATCCCCTCTAATAAAATAGCCCCTCCTTTACCTTGAATGGAAATATATATCAATTAGAAGTAGACAGGCAAAGAAATAAGAAAAGCTAGTTAGCTATCACAAATTAAGCACGTAGAAACAGTTACCAAGGAGTCAGAGTTCATAGTACATAGAGAAACATTTTAGACAGAAAAGATGGATAGCTAAGTTAGACATCACAAAAGCCTTATAATAAATTTCCTATAACCTCTACCCAATTGGTCAAAACAATCTTTGTTTAAAACATAACTGAATCTATGGAAACTTTCGTGTTTTTCCTGGTTACCTTGGTATTGATTTTTTTTGTTTTACCTAACTACAAATGTTAATCACTCCCGAAAATGAAAGTATAAAAACCTGCTTGTACTTGCAATAAACGGAACAGAGCCTCACTGTCCTTTGAGTCGTGTTGCGCCTGTATCCCATTCGCGACGCCTTGCCCACCTCGGAAACCCCTGCCCCAGCTGCGGCCGGCCCGCAGCACCGCGCCACTCACAAATCCTTTAATGAAGCCACTTAGATCTTCGAGTTTGTATTAAAAAGCAAGCTACCAGCAGTTCCATCACAAGAGTCTCTCATATACCATTTTATAGCCACACCAGCCCCGCCCCCAACTCATTTTGAACGCTGCCACGGTCTGTTCAGGCTGCAACTGTGCCTCATGCCCAGCGAGGAGCGAGGTCTGGCCCGGGGTGGGCGTGGGGGGTGAAGGCAGGCCGGGACGCCTGCCCAGGTGCTGTGGGGACGGCTGAGTCTACATAGGGCTATCCTGCCCTTCCTGCATATATATTTTTTACTTTAAATAATTTTTTATTACAGTTAGTTTCAGGTGTACAACCCAGTGATTAGACATATAACTTACTAAGTGATCACCCAGATGAACCTAGTACCCATCTGACATCATAGTTACTACAATATCGACTATTTCCTATGCTGTACTTTATAGCTCTGTGACTGTTCTGGAACTGCCAACTTGTATTTTTTAATCCCTTCACCTCCCTCCCCCAACCCCCCGCCCCGCATCCAGCAACCATCAGATTATTCTCTGGCCCTGGTCAGGTAGCTTAGCCAGTTATAACATCGTCCCTTTAGGTCAAAGTTGTAGGTTTGATCCCCAGTCAGGGCACATACAAGAATCACTCAATGAGTGCATAAGTAAGTGGAACAAATTAATGTCTCACTCTCTTCCTCTTTCTCCCTAAAATAAATTTTTAAAAAATGTTCTCTGTACCTATGAGTCTGTTTCTGTTCGGCTTGTTCATTTTAGAGTCCACATATTAAGTGAAACCACAGCATTTTTCTCTTTGTCTGACTTACTTCAGCACAGGACCCACATGTCGTTACAGATGGCAAGGGACCCTTCTTTCTTATGGCTGAGTCATATTCCGTTGTACGTACGCCTGTTGCTCCCACGTCTTGGCTATTGTAAACAATGCTGCTACGAACATACAGATGCTTTGTCTTTTTGATTATTTTGGGTTTCTTGAATAAACACCCAGACCACTGCCTACTTTTTTACGGCCTTGAGCTAAGAATGGATTTTACACTTTTATTTATTTAATCCTCACCCAAGGACATGATTCTTGATTTTTATTTTTTTTTAAAGCATTTTTTTAAAATATTTTATTTATTTTCAGAGAGAGGAGAAGGGAGGGAGAAAGAGCAATGTATGGTTGCCTCTCACATGGCCCTCATTGGGGACCTGGCCCGCAACCCAGGCATGTGCCCCGACTGGGAATTGAACTGGGACCCTCTGGTTCCCAGCCCGCGCTCAATCCACTGAGCTATACCAGCCGGGCTGATTCTTGATTTTTATAAAGGGGGAGAGAAAGAGAAAGGGAAACATGGATGCGAGAAACATAAATTGGTTGCCTCTTGTACACACCCCAACTGGGGACTGAACCCACAACCAAGGCATGTGCCCTGACCAGGAATCGAACTCATGACCTTTTGGTTTATGGAACGATGCTCCAACCGAGTCACACTGGTCAGGGCTGGATTTTACATTTTTAATGGGTTGAAGGGAATGTCTTAAAAGTCCTGGCCAAGAAAGCTTTAAATGCTTAATATTTGGACTCCTACAGAAATAGTTTGCCAAACCCTGATACAACGCAGTATGTAATAAAGCACCTCTGGGTGAAGGCTGTGGGGGAAGTGTCAGAGCTGAAATTTAAAACTGAGCTCTACCCTAAAAATGCACATATACAAAATTGAGCCCGAGTCCATATCCAGGAATTACAGCCCCAGGTTGACCTTTGCACTACGATATGGTATGAGCCTGCTCAGGAGTGGGTGGCTTCTACAGTAGGAACGTCTCACAGTTCTGGAGGCCAGAACTCCAGGTACTGGCCAGGGTGGTTCTTACTTCTTTAAAGGCCCCGCGTCCTAATACAGCCACACTAGGGGTGAGGACTTTGACGTGTGTGTGAGGGGAGGGAGGAGACACACAATTCAGCCCGTGACACCATAAACACACTGCGGACCCTGCCTCTTTGGCTCTTGAGAGCATGTGGTCTGAATGGTCTGCTCCTGAATCCGGGGCACTGACCGTACAGGCTGAGGAGCCACCTTTGTTGAGTTAGTAAATGTTGGTGAGATTAGACTAAAGCGTAAGGCAATTCACAGAGGAACATAAAGCGCTAATGTATCACAGATTAAAGTACTGTAGCAATTCTGAGGAGAAACTAGTAATTAGGGTAATCAAGGGAAGTCTTTTTTTCCCTCTCCTTTTTAAATGAGAGAACTATCTACTCTTGAAATGATTTGCAGGGTATTTCCAGACCGAGTCAAGAGGCACAGTTGGAGTGGTTCGTGCAGCTTGCGGACAGATTCTGGAATCAGAAGGAGCTGAGATCACGAGCCTTCAAATTGTAAACTGTGTGTTGATAAGACAAACTGGGAAAATAGTTTGTAATTTTAGCAGAAAATGATACATTAATTTTATTTTGGATAGAAAAAGGATCATAACATTTATCAGTGTGTTCATCAAGAAGTTTTGAAGAGTATTAACTACGTCAAAGAATATTTAATTGGCGAGATTCAGGGAGATGCACAGCAAAGTGTCTGCGCGGTGACCCCGCTAACATTAAACGGCGCCGAAGCAACCAGGCAGCAAGGGCTTTTGTCAGGAGGAGGGCGGCGCTGCACCTCCTTGGCCGTGCAGGGATCTGTGCTGCCCTCAGCTGTGAGTTAGCTCCAACCTAAATGCACTCAGGAGCCGATTCTCTTTAATGCCCCCCTGAGGAGATTTTATATATATATGGTTGTTTTTTTTTTTTAAGAACGAATGAATAAGGGAGGGAGAAACATCCATCAGTTGCCTCCTGTCCATGCCTGGGCAAGGGGCCAATTCCTGAGCAGCAGGGAGAACCCCTCCTCTTTCCAGGTTTTCTGTGTCTAGATCAGTGATTTTCTGCCAGTGTGGTGCAAGAATTTTTAAAACATGAAATACCTGACTATTTAGTCAGGGACACTGACCTCTTTTCCTCCGATTGGGGGGGAAAAAAAAAGACACCAGCCAACATAAAAGCTGTCCAATGTGAACAAATCAAAATTAAACTTTTTTTTTGGTCAGTGGAAAAAAAATTTTTTTGGTGTGCTGCAGAATTTCAGTAATCAGTTTCCGTGTGCTGTGAGATGAAAGAGGTTGAAAATCACTGGCCTGGGTTAAGAACTTGGATCCTTCACTGTCTGAATATGCCTTTCGAAGGAAGTCATGAGGAACGTAACAAATCATGGTCCTGATTCTGATTTGTCCCTTAAACAAAATGTGGTAGCCTTATACTTGGAGGCCCGTGGTAACGCATGGAGTAGCTGGTAATAAAGGCTAATGCAATTCTGTGGTTCTAATAAGGTTTTTTTAACCCAATCGAACAATATTCGAAATAAATAACAAACATCAGAAACATAACTAGCAATTTGCTTTTTAAGCAGTTTTACAATTGTTATTGCTTCAACAAGAGAATGAATGCCAGAGTACTTTTCAAGAACTTAACCTATCTTAAAACTAATCCGAGTCACTCCTTTTATTCTTTATTGTCTTTATTTCCAAGTTTGGCACCCAAACTCAGCAAACATCGTGGAGGGCTGTACAAACACACACACACACATATATACACGCGCGTTTTAAGTTTAAAGCCTCAGCTCTTCATTAACCCTCGTGCTCAGGCTCCTGTTAAAAAGAGGTAAACTGGTGAGAAGTTAAAAATCAGGGAAAACATGAATAAATCCCAATCGACAGCTTCCTTATTATGAATTAAAGCAGACGTTTTAAGGCAAAAGCCATCATCACCTTGCTAATAAAACTCCCACTAAGCTCCAGCCTCAGATATTTACAAGAGAATAAATACATAAAAAGCCTGCTGCACACAGCACGGGTTTGACGGCGCGTCAGCTGGGAGCTGAATCTTATTTCGGGCAGCTCTCCGTTCAGGGACAGTTAATATTTCACTGATTAAAATTTCAGGTGTTAAAAACTAACTTCATGCAGGGTCATCATTATACTCTGAAGCTAAATTCTTCAAGTACTAGTCTCTACATTATTACACAAATCCATCACAGTAAGAGGCTTTTAATTTAAAAACATTTACTGTCTGGTAACTCAAGAGAAGATATGATTAGTGTACTCTAGGTCGTTTGATATTATTTCTCTCTGTAGGAGCTTTTCTCTTTTGTGACAGTCCAGACCCAGGTTCCTTATTATTCTGAAGAAGTGAAACAGCTTCTGGTAGACAGTAATTTTCTACTCGAGGAGGGGTTTCCTACGAAAGAGGGAAAAAACTCACATTATTCATTTTTTCAGATTTCAAACTGTTAAATGATCAGCTAACAGATTCTTTTACTCTGCTTTCTGACCACAGGAACTTTAAAAGGAAAATGTAAATGCATTCCTAGGTCCTTGCAGAGAGAACATCCGTTTTTCCAGGCGTGCCTTTTGTCACACGCAGTGACGGGGCCGGTCGACAGTCTCCACCTCTATCAAAGAAAGGAGCTCGGGCAGACCAGGGCTGCCTCAGACCTTAACAACGGTTTTATCTGGAAAATGGGGATTAAATAAAGAATATAGAAAATATGGAAAAATACAGTTAACAGTTATCACATATGATACGGTATATGCTTACTAAATTTCTGGAAAAACTTTTTTTTTTTTTAGATTTTATTTATTTATTTTCAGAGAGAGGAGAAGGGAGAGAGAAAGAGCAATGTATGGTTGCCTCTCACATGGCCCTCACTGGGGACCTGGCCCGCAACCCAGGCATGTGCCCCGACCGGGAATCGAACCGGGACCCTCTGGTTCCCAGCCCGCGCTCAATCCACTGAGCTACACCAGCCGGGCCTGGAAAAACTTTTTATTGAATTTTTACTTGATCTTTAAACACGTGAGAAGTGTTTTTCCTCCCTTCACAGATAAAGGTTAAATAACACGTTGTTATGTAACTACGCAGGTGGCAAAGCCAAAATTCCCACACTTCTCTGTTTAACTCCAAAACCCGTATGTTCCCCTCAGAGCCATGCTCCCACACAAAGAACAGACATCAGGAGGGCAGAGCGCACTCCCCAGACACCCTGCACCCCACACGTTCGAACCCCGGGAAGGGGAGCGGCACAGGCGAAGGTCAGAGTCGATCACTTCTGGGGTTGAGGAGGAAGACGCGACTGGGGAGGCGCCACAGGAAATGCCTGTGGGTGTCGCATTCTTCTGTTTCTTAACCTGGGCACCTAGAAGACATTCTGCTATTCTCTGACCAGTACATATGTTTCATACACTCATACATAAGAAAAGTGAAATGAGAATGCGTGTACAAAACTGTGCCCCGCACAACACAGGCGATTACTGATGACCAGTTTTTACCCCGGATGGCAGCTGTATACCTGAGAAGATCGGGAATTCGGAGGGGAGGAGATTCAGCGCGCCCACTGCGTTAGGACAGAGGCTTCACGTTTATGTTGTAGGCATTCTTTCCTTCAAACCCAGAGCAACTCCCAAATGCAGGCAGCAAAAACCGTGCAGATAGGCTGAGCTCTGGCTTCCCCTTATTTCTGTCATTCTGTGCAAAAGCTTTTGCAGTAAAGATATTCAAGACCGTGTGCCAGACTCTGCTTATTCCTGATGGCAGCTTAGGCACTGTGGAGTGAGGAAGACTTTTCCTTGCCCGTTCCAATCCTACAACGTGGGCCACTCACTACACGAGTGTGGCGAGCCCTCCATACAGCAAATGCTTGATCTCCTGTAGCATCTAACACCTGTGTTTACTATGTATCAGTGCAAAAGGTCAGGAAAACTACAGAACCCCTGGGTAAATGGTTCTCATCAGACTCTTAGAATCTCTTTCTGCTTTCTTTATATTCCACCATCTAAAAGGACACTTTCAGAGGCACCTAGATTTGTATACCTAGCTCATATTTAAATGTTCACAAGCTAAATGTTTACATACGTGCTCATTATTACAAAAAGGGAACTGAAAGGGGCGAAAGAGTGTAACAGGAGACTAAGGCTGTGTTAACACCATGCTGAGGGTTTGGTGTGTAGCAACTTCTCTGCGCACATCCGCAGACCTTCAGCAACAAGGACATCAAGGACAGAATCTTACAAACCTGCGTGAGATAATCAGCAATGTATTCTGTTTTCAAGCAGTACACATCCTGGGCAACAGCTTCTGCTAGATTAACTCCTGAGTCATCGGGTTTCAGTTTATTACCGTCAGAAAAGAGGTGTGTGGCTTCTTTAAATAAAGGCACAGAATGACCAGGCAGCACCTAATAAAAAAGCAAGAAGCATCACGGTGTATCTGCGTCTCAAAGTAATTCCACTGCATAATCTGTAAGTAAGGATTACTATCTCACAAAGTACAGAAGACCAGAACCTGATTGCAGCAACCGTGGTCACAGAATAATTCACGTAAAAAACTCAGTAAGTAGCCCTGGCTGGTGTAGCTCAGTGGACTGAGCGCGGGCTGGGAACCTAAGAGTCACCAGTTTGATTCCCAGTCAGGCACATGCCTGGGTTGCAGGCCAGGTCCTCAGTGGGGGCCACATGAGAGGCAACCACACACTGATATTTCTCTCTCTTTCTCCCTTCCTTCCCCTCTGTCTAAAATAAATAAATACAATCTTAAAAACAAACAAACAAACAAAAAAAAACAATAACTCAGTAAGTAGATTCAATACAAACCTTAGCTCCTCCGGACTGAAGCAGACGTTTGAACCCTGCTTCTCGGGACTGATTAGCAACATGTAAAATAACCTTCCACCCGCTAAATGCCCCCTAAAAATAAAAAAAATAATTGTGGTGAAATTGACAGAACAATATAGAACATTTTATATGTAAACGTAGCTTCATGTCAATGAACAATCGTACAATCTTCACTTCTGCCACAATGGCCGTCGCCTCTGGCCAGGACACTCTGAAACACATGGCCGCGTCTGGCACACAGCATGCAATCAATAAATACTTGAAGAAGGAAAATAATTTAATGAATAGGTAAATAAATCAAAAGTCAGGTTGCTCTGTTTTAGTCATTTCTAGTATTTTTTTCGTACAACTAATCAAGGGTAGAGCCTAAAGCACAGCTTCTTAGATTAGATGAAGTCTCCTTTACATTTCTCTTGAAAATATTCGCGAGTTGAAAGACACAGGGGAATTACTCTAAAAGAAAGGGAATCGGCTGACAAGGACACGGAGAAGCCGAGAACTCAGAACACCGCAAAGACCACTGAACATGGGGTTCCGTCACCTGTTTGTGAACCACGGGCCCCTTTTACAGTCTGGTGAAACCACAGACCTGGTCTCCGAATTTTTTAAAAAAAGATAGCTTTGTTGTGTAATATCTATACCATATGAATGGTTTTTAAATATTCAAAATAAAATATAAAGGATTACATAGGAAATAATTTTATTGAAAATTATAAAATTATTTAAAACATTGTGACATAATAGATGTGCTTGAAAACTAGCAGTGAGTCGAATACCTACTATAATTTTATTTTATTTTATTTTATTTTCCCAAAGATCTTATTTATTTCTTTTTAGAGAGAGGGGAAGAGAGGGAGAAAGAGAGGGAGAGAAACAGCAATGTATGGTTGCCTCTCACATGGCCCTCACTGAGGACCTGGCCTGCAACCCAGGAATGTGCCCTGACTGGGAATTGAACCGGGACCCTTTGGTTCCCAGCCCACGCTCAATCCACTGAGCTACACCAGCCAGGGCTCGAATACCTACTATAATTTTAAAGTAGTGAACATAAACACTTCGAGATACAATTATAATGTAAAGCAAAAATATCTTTTTTTTCTCTTGGGGCAAAGTCACAGGTACTATTAATAATGTTGTGATTTGTTGCCTAGACTTACAATGAAAGGAAATGCTAACTTTGAATAGATGAGGAAAAAAAATACATTCTTATTTTTACTAAAGTGTGTAGACTAAACTCAGGAAGGCTATAAACTACTTTGTGAGAGTCTGTGGGCCCCAAATTAAGAACCCCTGAAGGGAGATGCTAAAAGGATGCTTTGGAAGAAATACACTACGGGTCACATTTTACATATAATCTATTTTTAAAAGCATTATTAACACTGTCCTGACTGGGGTAGCTTGGTTGGGAGTTGTCCCATAAAGCAAAAGGTCGCCAGTTTGGTCCCTGGTCAGGGGGCATGCTAGAGGAAACCAATCGATGTTTCTCTCCCTCTCTCCTTCCTTTCCCCTCTCTCTACATTTTTTTTTTTTTTAAAAGCATTATCAACATTTACATATATCCTACTTTCAATCACAATCAGAAAAATTAGGAATTAACATTAAGCTCAATTTAGACCGCTCAATCAAGGGGTAAAATACAAACAGAATTATTTTGTCAAGCACATTCTCTTAAAAAAAGAAACCCCACCTTAATTTTAAATAATCCTGACATCACATGCCCTTTATACCACCTACACAGTTACATTCTCATACCTCAGCCGCGCCCGACGCCTGTGTTTGCTGGATTCTCTTCCTCCATCTCAGGGCTGCAAGGGCCAGCTGTCGCTGCTGCACGCTGATTCCAGTCAGCGCGTCCAGGATGGAGCTGCTTCCCCACTCGTAGTCTTCTTCCTGGAGAGTCAGCCCCACAGACTGCTCAGTTCCTGCCCCAGTCCTCACGGAGTTCACGGTTTATTAAGAGTTAAGCACTATACACTCAACTGTCATAAATACAGAGAATACTAAGAAAGCACCACTTTATGAGCATGGAGGAAATGTAGATTAATTTGGCTTTATATGAGAGCCAAGTATATGGTTTTTAATTAGAAATAAAAAAATATTGGACACATTTCTAGAAACATAGGTAACCACTGCAATGTGCAATGCTTAGATTGCTGGGCTTTCCCCACTGTAAGAACTTCACAGCAGGACACGGTCTCAGAGGAGGTGTGTCCTAACAGCCTGAGTACCTGTCCATAGAAGAGGTTCCTGAGGCCTCTTGATTAAAATCTTCAAAAACTACGATAGATATAACCGTGATGGTCAGTTAGGAACCAAAATATTTCAAGTAATTAGTTTAATATTTAATTAGCTAACAGTAAAGAAAAAAGCTTACAGTGAGATCTTAATATTTGCTAATGTTATTTCCATTAAAAAAACATTCAAATGAAAGTAAATAAAAATGACATAACTAGGAATCTGGGTAATACCTTTTTTTTTTTTTTTTGCTTTAACTGTTAACGTGGGCCTTACAAAACTGGTATACTCTAACTGGTCATATTTGTTAATGTCAATTACACAAACGGTCTGTGTAGGTGCTGGATCAATTATTAAGATGCTCACTTTTAGAGAAAAATGACCCTTTTCGTAAATTTGAATACGCACCGGCACGAAGCGCCCAGCAGCCCTGCATGCCTCCAGGTAGGAGCGATGCAGCACCCACTTCCCCGCTGCCAGGGCGGCCAGGTACTTCTCGTTGCGCAGCGGGTGCCCCACCACGATGTGTGTGCAGCTGGGGTCAAAGGCCTGCTTCTCTATCACCGAGCCGCCTGCAGTGGAGAGAAGTTATGAATTTCCTGATTCAGCCACAACGCCATTATCAGATCTAAAATAATGAACAAGAATTCTTTGCTATTTCAATACTAAATCCTCATTCAAATTTTCCTGCCTGCACTGGGGTCTTAAAAAAAAAAATACAAACAAGGGTCTCAGACTGCAGCCGGCTGTTCTATTTCTTAGGCTTCCATTACCCTCAGCAATTTAAGTACTAAACAGAGATAAGAGAATTGGAAGTCAAAACGGGGCATCGACAGACTAAAAGCAGAAAAAAACTTTTTGTGAGTGGAAATAAGTTCAGCCAACCAACAGAGGAGCTTGGGAGGAAACACACACACTAGGTAGATGCAGCAGCAGGCAGGAGCCGAAACCCCTCAGACATAAGGTATGAAGCCTGACTTCGAGGGCAGAAAGACGTAGCAGATAAGCTTATGCAAAGCATGGAGTTGATTCACACTTTAGAGTGAGACTACTGGTTAGGTGGAGATGCATCACGGACTTTCTAAGCTTTTAATCAGAACATTCGAACTCATGGCTTCAGAGACGACTAACAACAGCAGCAATGCTTTTTGAGCACTTACTATGGGCCAGGAACTGTTGGAAGTACTCAAGATTATTAACTCACTGAGTCCTCACAACTTCATGAAGTTACTATTATTATCTGCAATTTACATGTGGGGACACAGGTTGAATAACTCACCCAGGATCGCTGAGGTAACAAAAGAACAATAACGTTAAAGTTCCATATTAGTTTCAGTATCTAATTCTGTATTACTGTCTACATCACATCTGTTGTGACCCAGACAACATGAAAGGTTGAGCTGTGTGTATCAGTTCACCACAGCAGCTTCCTCCATTTACGAAGTGAAGGGCCTCTTCACATTCTGTACCAGGAGCCCTGTGGTCACAGACTCCAAACCAGCAGTCTACACTCAGGTGCCCCTGTTCTGTGTCCTCCTCTAGACAATTTCCTGCCAACTGCTATTACTCTCGCCCAGAGTTTGGAGAGATGGAACCACCTCTAGAAGACAGACACTTGAGTGTTCCATTTTGCTGAGCTCTGGGCAAAGCTTAGCAATCCTGACTTGTAATTCCATCTAACTTAACAGACAACTGGGGAACAAAATGTTCCAGCTGAATAGAGTTTCCCAGAAACAGTTTCTCAAGTGGACAACTGTATTTGACAGAACCCTAAAAAAAATTTTTTTTTGTTTTTAGAGAGAGGGGAAGGAAGGGCGAAAGAGAGAGAGAGAAACATCAACTGGTTGCCTCTTACCAGCAACCCATCGGGGACCTGGCCCACAACCCAGGCATGTACCCTGACCAGGAATCGAACCCAGAGACCTTTTAGTCTGTGGGACGACACCCAGCCCACTGAGCTACACCAGTCAGGGCTGACAAATCTTTAAAAAGCATGTATCATGGCTCACCACATCCTTAAAAGGACAGACTGTGGGAATTCTTTCCACACGCGTGTAAACACGCAGCCCCGGGAATTTCCGCATTTTGAGCTCGGCTCCGCGTGAAGAAACACTCCCGTGTGGGCTAGCTGACCCATGTCCGTGGAAAAAAGAATCCTCTAATGGGAATTTGGCAAAAATGTATCTTAAAAAATTCTCTGACTTGCTGAGTCTCTCCCTCCCAGAGTCAAGAGACTTCCGTTAATGAGTCCATGAAATTCTTCTCTGTCTCCTAAAAGTTAACAGCCCTAGTTAGCTTACCCTCAATTTACTTGTCTCCTGTTTAATGTATACGTTGGTCCTATCTGCCACCAGACCTGAATTTACATCCTAATGCTCTGTAACTGAGTAAACCTACTCCTTATCTATTCCCTTCCCATATATCCTCATGACCCAACTGAAGACCCCTGTTCTGCATAAGTCCATGAATAATCAATCCAATGTAAATGTGTCCTAAAGCTTCTAATAAAAAGCCCGGCTGAGCTACGCCCGGGGCCTTTTCCAAGATGGAGGGAAAGACCCGTGGCTGCCGGACTCTATTCTTCAAGCGTGTCTCTGGCTGAGTTTGATTCACGTGACCGGTGCGGTCCCCCTCACAGGTTTTGCGGGACGAAACCCGCGACCACAGACAGCACTAAATATGCAGCTATAGAGCACCGGCTTACCTTTCTGGTGTGCTGCTTCTAAGAGTGATGTCCACTGAGAGCCTGACAACTAGTGCAGCAAGAATAATGCTACATACCTTCAACTTCATTAAGAAAGTGGTTTTACTCACATTGTAAGTCTATAATTTCACTGATTTGGTCCAAGGCTTCATCAATGAACAAATAAATACTCAAAGCAGCACAAAAGAGTCTTAAACCTTAATGACTAGTTTTAATTCAAATCTTTAAATCCTATGACCCAGTGACTTTAGATTTAGATTAGAGCTTTACAAAATAAAAGTTCTAATGCTGACTCAATGTACAGTCTCAGACAAATTAACCATTTCTTGTGTCTCAATTTCTATACCTTAAAAAGTGATACCAATATCAACCATATTTGCCTTCTAAATAAGGTCACTAGTATATGGGACATTTTTGACTTAAGTAAAATACTTATACCTAGTTTCTCAATCAGATGACAGTAATCAATGCGTTCTTGAGGATTCAGAGATGACAACTGAAATGTGTACTGTTTTTTTAAGTCTTCATGAGTCTCCTCTATTACAATCTGAAATGGAAGAGTTTTGTTTTAGAAAAAGTAACATTAAAAAAGTTATCAGGTATATAGTTCTTTTACAGTGACATTTAATTTAGTCTTCTGAGTTATCAAATGCAAAAAAATGCAGTTTTCAATACCTGATGAACCCTTAAGGAACCCTTGATAGTGACGCCCACAGATTTTGAATGTAACTGAACTGCAACATCCAGAAGCCGAATCACCGCACTGAAGGTAAACCAACCTTTTCTCTGGGATGTGGAGCCACGGGTGGGTTGGCCAGGGGGAAGGCAATGCTGGGGGCTTGAGGGGTAGGAATCAGATGGCTGTCTTTTAGTGGAGCTTCCAGTTCTTCAGAGGCTGGGGGTTTTGGAGCTTCAGTCATACGCACGTTTCCAGGATCACGGACAGCTGAGGGCAATAAAATGCTGCAGTGTGATATCACCCAAACACAACTAAGAATGTATTCTGGAAAAGAGTCTCATGTCCTAGCCAAGATGAAATTAAATGAATTCTGGAATGTAAAAAGGACACGCAGAAGAAGTGGCCTATTTCTAGAGCTTATAAATAAGGGCAATTAATTAGTACTAAAAAGGTAAATGGTATTATCTGTGGGCTTCTCCCAACCTTTTTTTTTTTTTTTAAACTACCAAGCTCTCATCAGTAAAAAGTAACCGAAATTTGTAAAATAAAAGCCAGGCTGCACCTGGAGAACATCAGAAGCAGAGATAAATCTATGTATCTAGTGAGAGAAATAGCATATTGATATGAGCTGGGGGGATGACCAAAGACGAGAGACAGGAAACGTTTTGTGTTCAAGGAAAAGCCCAGGAAGAAAAGAACAGGGGAATTTAGAAATAAACTCATACATGTCCAAAGAACGAGAGTTCATATGTGCTGAGCAGAATTCAGAAGAGGACTTAAAGAAAATAAGATGATGAAGAGAAAAAACAAGTGTAAAAAGGATCAAAAGGAGAGAAGGAATAACAGTGAAAATCATGCCTGGAAAATAATGCCCAATCTAAATTTCCAAACTTAAAAATCAAAATATATTTTTCAATTTACTGATAACCTAATCAACTCAACTTATATTTTACTGACTCAAGTTTAAACCAAAATCAGAAATATCTAGTAAGTTTTTCATTTGCATGTACAATTCAGAAACCCACAATGTGCTTATCTGTTAATTACCAAGAGGTCAACATGTACTTAATACAAAGAAGTAAACAGATTTTTCTCATTACCGTGTTCAACAATTTTTAAATCATGTAAAGGGTCCTGGAAAGGAGAATCCTCCAATTTTTTAATGTCAGCCTGCGGTTCAGAGTACTGTGTGGGACAGCTAGGCCACTGCAGGTTGCTGGCAAGCCTTGCCCTCTCCTCTCTGGCGGTGGGGTCGTCCCAAATGATCTGTTCGTTCTGGGAGGGCTCCGTGTTGACATCAGGTGCTGTCTGACGAGACTGCCTAAGGGGTGAGGGTGACAATTTTAACAGACAGACAGCTGTGGCAAAACCTGTTTGTAAGTTCCCAAAGTTAGACTGTACATTTGTGGTTCACCTTTATATGCCCATCTAGTACATAGTAAGCACTCAAAGCTACTGAATAAACAAACTTTGGGAAACTTTATCCTTGGCCCTGGCAGGGTAGCTCAGCTGGCTAGTGTTGTCCCAATGGGCCGAAGTTGTGGGTCCGGCCCCAGTCAGGGCACAAGCAAGCGGCAACCACTGAATGCATCAACAAATGAATCAAACTGATCATCAATCAATCAATAAAACATTTTAAAAAAGGTTTCTCCCAGAAATTAATCTGTTTTAGTGAGAAAAATAAAACACATATTTTGACTGAATATCCATATATTTAAAACTTCAAAGAGGGAAAAAAAAGTTCATTGTCAAAATTTTTAATTTCAAATGACTGCTGCATTGTAAAATGGGAGTTTTCGTACTTATATAAGGGTTAGGAAAACATGGCAATATTTAGGAAACTGGTTACTTTGCTTACCGGTATTTTTATTACTTGAAATAATATAATTACATGGGAGGTATATTGTAAATACTGCCTTAAAAAGAAGGACCTTTTAGCTCTTGGTGACCAAACCTTCAAGAGGCTCAGGTAGACCAGCCTTACGCTGAACTAAGGTAAAGCACATTTTACAGTGTAATTATAACAATTCCACTGGAGAGTAAACAGAATTCCAACTATTTTCTTTCAAGATACATAGCAAATCTTTCAACATATATACATACAAATACACATGCATGTTTATATATATAAAATTCAATTATATATAGAGATGCACACATATAAAACAGTAAAAATAATTTACTAAAACTGATATACCCCCTAAGAGTTCACTTGACTCAAAAAAAAAAAAAGGAAGATAGTCTTTTATTCTCAGAGTATTTAGGTTGGCACAAGATTTAGGTTCTCTATAATAAAACATGACCTGAAGTGTATTAACAAAAAGCCACTGTTACTCAGTACTAGGATAAAAAATTAGCCTCATGAAATATACAATTATCATACGATAAATGCATAGCTTAATTAATTCAAGATATTCAGTCCCATAATACTAATCATATAATTAGAGATTGTCTATCAGGAAAAAGACCAAGTAATGAAACTAAACTTAGTGTCACATCACACTAAGATCTGTAATCACATTTCCTAGATGCGAGATTTGTAGATACAAAATACATGTAGTTCCAGTAAGAAATAACTGTTTAAATCATGCCTCACAGTGAAGCACTGCTTGGTAAGGAATGAAACTTCTGTGTCTGTTTCCTGCCCCCAGTTAAGAATTCCATGCCTGGCTGGTGTAGCTCAGTGGATTGAGCGCAGGCTGCAAGCCAAGGGGATGCCGGTTCGATTCCCAGTCAGGGCACATGCCCGGGTTGCGAGGCAGGTCCCCGGAGGGGCCACATTTGAGGCAACCACACACTGATTTTTCTCTCCCTCTCTTTCTCCTTCCCTTTCCCTCTCTTTGAAAATAAATTTAAAAGTTAAAAAAAAAAAAAAAAGAATTCCAGAACTGCATAGAACAAGGGAGGGAAGATGGAAAATTGAGGAAGGTAATATTTGAATATAATATACAGGGGTGGGCAAAAGTAGGTTTACAGTTAGTTGTTCATATGGAAAACATATGGAAATACAATAATAAATAATAATACAAGAATAAACGCTGTTTCACATACTCACAACTGTAAACCTACTTTTGCCCACCCTGTATATAGTTTGGGCTAAATAAGGCCCAGTAGTATAACCCTTCTAGTGGTCTTGATATTCCACCTGTTTTACTAATTAAAAAAAAAAGCAAAATTAGGCTTATCTCATGGAACCGAGTCAGTAGTTACCTACACAAGGAGCTACCTCTCTCTCAAACCATCTGGTCACTCTTCTCTGCCACCACGACGAGTGACAGGTACGAACCTCAGGGCCTCCAGGACTCTACTGCGGCCAGTGCGGGCGGAGCGCGCGCTCTCCGGGGTTGAAGAGGTGCTGTTGCAGCCATTTCTGCCAAAGGAAATCCTCGGCCCTTGGGGTTTCACCACTGATGTTGCAGACATGATCTCCTGCAGCTGCTTCTGGAAATTTTCTCTCATCTCCAAGGTCTGAGTCAGAGCTTGAAACACACACAAACACACCAATCAAGGTAAGTTTCTCTTTTCTTATAATAAAATCGTATCTTATTCACATGAACTATTTTGTCTAGATTTACAGAATACTTAATTATAGGCTACAGCGATGCACTAAGACCATGAACACTGCAGAGCACAGAGGCAGCCCGTGCCGCGAGGACTGTGCATGAAAGAATCAGGAAGCCCTTCGAAGACACTGTGCTGAGACTTGCAAAGCGATTATCTCTTTTGTGGTCTCCCTGCCTGCTTCTTACACTCTCACGTTAAATACTACAATCATTCATGTATGTGACTTTCCCTATGGTCAATGAAAACACACACCACAAGTGATTTATCTTCGGGTTCCTCACAGACTATTTTTGGAATGAACAGAGTGGGAGTAACTAAATAGGTAAGCCATAGGGAAAGCTCTGGTAGGGCAAGATGAGTATGGAAAATAGAAAACAATGAATCCATTAAAAAGAGGACACCTATACAGAGACATAAGATTGTCCATTGCAGCACACTTTGTAACAGCAAAAAATTAGAAATAACTAGATGATCAATAAGGGAATGGCTAAGTGGGTGATTCATACAGTGAATATTATACAGCTGCCAAAAAAAGACTGAAGAAGCTCCTTATGTACCAATATGAAACACTTCACAAACTGAACTGTTAAAAAGATCAAGATCAAAGTATAAAATAGCATATATAGTAGTCCACCATTTATGCATTTTTTTTTTTTAAAGCAGGAAAGGAGTAAATTCCATACTGTTTCCACAGTGGCTGCACCAGTCTGCATTCCCACCGACAGTGCACTAGGGTTCCCTTTTCTCCACAACCTCGCCAGCACTTGTTTATTGATTTGTTTATGAAGGCCATTCTGACCGGTGCGAAGTGGTATCTCATTGTGGTTTTAATTTGCATCTCTCTGATGGCTAGTGATGCTGAACATCCTTTCATAGGACTCTGGGGCCTTCTGTATGTCCTCCTTGGAGAAGCGTCTGTTCAGGTCCTTTGCCCATTTTTTAATTGGATTGTTCGTCTTCCTGAAGTGGAGTCATGTGAGTTCTTTATATATTTTGGAGATGAAACCCTTGTCCGAGATATCATTGGCAAATATATTTTCCTATACAGTTGGTTCCCTTTTCATTTTGCTTATGTTTTCTTCAGCTGTGCAGAGATTTTTATTTTGATGAAGTCCCATTTATTTATTCTTTCCTTTATATCCCTTACTCTAGGGGACATAGCAGTGAAAATAGTGCTGTGTGGGATATCCGAGATTTTCCTGCCTATGTTCTCTAGGACTTTCATAGTGTCACGACTTATATTTAAGTCTTTTATCCACCTTGAGTTTGACCCGGCAATTCCACTGCTGGGAATATACCCTAAGAATCCTGAAACACCAATTCAAAAGAACTTATGCACCCCAATGTTCATAGCAGCAAAATTTACAATAGCCAAGTGCTGGAAGCAAACTAAGTATCCATCAGTAAATGAGGATCAAAAAAACTGTGGTACATTTACACAATGGAATATTATGCAGCAGAAAGAAGGAGCTCCTATCCTTCGTGACAGCATGGATGGAATTGGAGAGCATTATGCTAAGTAAAATAAGCTGGATAGTGAAAGACAAATACCATATGATCTCACCTATAAGTAGAACCTAATCAACAAAACAAACAAGCAAGCAAAATATAGCCAGAGAAATGGAAATAAAGAACAAACTGACAGTAACCAGAGGGGAGGGGATGAGGGGAATAACGGGGGAAAGAAGGGAAAGGGTTGTCAAGGAACATGTATAAAGGACCAAAAGCCAAAGTGGGGTAGGACTGAGGGTAGGAGGTAGCAGGGAGAGTGGTGGGCGGAAAATGGAGACAACTGTACTTGAACAACACTAAAAAAAAATTTTTAATTACAAAATAAAAATAAGCCCGGCTGGTGTAGCTCAGTGGATTGAGCGCGGGCTGGGAACCAGAGGGTCCCGGTTCGATTCCCAGTTGGGGCACATGCCTGGGTTGCGGGCCAGGTCCCCAGTGAGGGCCATGTGAGAGGCAACCATACATTGCTCTTTCTCTCTCCCTTCTCCTCTCTCTGAAAATAAATAAATAAAATAAAAAAAATAAAAATAAAAATAAAAATAAAAAAACAGTTATACCTAAAGTTATGGTTAAACTGGCTTTGAAGTTAATATTGGGAAGAATATCATGAGAGAAACAAGTTGAATATTGAAAATTGTTCACATTTGCTCTAGTTTTTTTCTAGATGCGTGTGTTAAAGTTGTTAGTTGTAGTGAGAAGCATAGAAATTAATGTCTCTTAGGAAGTAAGACAGGTTTAACTGCAAGTCTCTTAAGCGTGGTGCTGGAAACCTAGGTAAACTCTGTTTTTCAGGGAGAACAAGTAAGTTACGAAAAGTTCTCTACAGAGCTATTAAGAAATAACCTGTGTTTCAACTCTGTAACTGGAAATGGCATGAGAAAAATTGGTATTTTTGTAAAAGAAGCCTTTGTCCACTGTATTCAGCAACATATTGTTTCACACAGACAAACCCATTGGAACAAGAAAGGTGAATGCACTGTATTAAATTACATGAAATCGAGAAGTTGCTTAAATTTATGAGGGAAATACATCTAGGAGATGTATCCACTACTAATCACTCTCAGCCTGCTTTCATCCTCTGAAAGCTACAATGCAGTGTCTGGACACACTTAAGCTTAATTCCTACCAATTGGGAACGCTTATCAGCAGAGACAACAATTCCTATATACAAACTCTCCTCTTTACATAATAAATTATTTTACACTTACAAAGGATCAAACATGTTCTTTGGAAGATATTTAATAGTGTCAAAGTAAAATACGATAAAAAAAAAAAAGTCGGGAAGGACAGAACATTGATGATTATATACGCATAAAATAGCCCTAGGAGGCTACACAGACTAATAACACTGGAAGGTAGGAGAAACTCTTCATACCTCCTCTGTACCTTTAAAACCATGTGACTATGTTAAACTACATTGTACGTATATTAAAACTTACTGAATATCACTTAAAAAACAGAAACAAAAAATGTTTAAAAAATCACCAACTCTACCTACCTTTAATAAAATACGGCTATACTACACTAACTGTAAAATACCTAGTTCCACAAATTTCACACTTAAAGCTTTGCAAATTATTACTTAATGACTGGCATGGAACAACCTCAACCAACCCTCAAATATATGCTTTACTTCCACTTAGCACAATAGAAAATAACTTACTTTTCCATCTGATGCAAAGGAATCATATTAATAAAATGTTTTTTATAAATTAAAATATTTTACCTCCTTTAGAGTCATTTGTCCCATTTTCATTTGATGTTGCTCCTTCTTTGTTACTGGCGGTCATATTATCTGTACCATTTTCTTCTACAGGCAAATGATCTGGCTACGGAAGGAGAAAAATTGCAATTGCTCACACTAAGCCATCGTGTAAGGTTTCACAGTAATATCTGACTATACATTCGGCTCCAGGAGGGGAAAATGTACCGCCCACGTTATCTACCTCATCACCCTCTGCTGTCCCGTTGGCCGAGGGCATTCGACTATTCCGGAGTCGGTCGTCTTGCACTGAGCTGATGTCCAGGCTCATTTTGGGGTTGTATGTATGTGGATACAGAGACTCAGGAAGGTGTTTATACTCTTGGGCACACTGCAACACAATGGTGTGCTTTAAAATAGGACTTAGAAAATCTTAGAGAATAAATGTTAGCTTGCATAAGGATAGCCAATACATTAGGTAATAAGATGAAAAAATTTGCAAAATTAAAGTTTTGAAAAGTAGTTGACACTAAAAAGTTCCATTATATAAAAGACAAACTATCCTCACTTAAAAAAATTGTTTTTCAATTACAGTTTACATTCAATATTGTCCCCACTTAAAAATGTTTATTGATTTTAGAGAGAGAGGAAGAGAGAAAATTAGAAAACATTGATGTGAAAGAGAATCGTCAATTGGCTGCATCCTATCCGCGCTGCAACTGGGGATCAAACTCACCACCTAGGATATGCCCTGACCAGGAATCGAACCCCCAGTCCTTTGGTGTATGAGATAATGCTCCAATCCAATTGAGCCACACTGGCTAGGGCTGTCCTCACTTGTCAAGTCCACTAATGTATAAAAATCTAATTCTATCTCTATAAACCACATTCCAAGGAATACCCAGAAAGAGTGAGACAGAAAGAGAGAGAACAATTTTAAATGGTATTGGTAAACATATACATTAATTCTTAAATTATTATAAAATTTTCTTTCACATCATTTCTAATTAGTGAACAGAATCAAGAGACTCACAGAGAATACCCATTGAAAACTTAAGTATTTAAGAAATAAAGATCTTAAATTTATGATGGCAAAGAAATGAGATGCGCTCTGTTAAATATCTAAAGTTATCAAACTTCTTTATATACACAGAAACTGGTTTATACCCTGAAACAATTTTGGTATACAATCTCATTTAACAGACGGGGAGGATACCAAATACTGCTTACGTCTAAAAGCCAGTGCTCTGAAACAATGTGTATTCCTCTTTCTTTCACAGATTTATACTCCCGGTTAGTGTCATTCTGTCGCCCTTGATAGATGAAATGAGTCACTGTTTCATCAAAACTCCACCTGAAACAACCAAGTATAAAAACCAAATAATTAAGAGAAATATCTACATTAGTTTATGATCATTATTCTCTATGAATAGAATATTCTGACCTACAGAAAACCTCTAAGAACTGGTGTAAGCAAGAATATTAAATGACAGTCTCCAGTTTTTTGGCCAAATTTTACACACATATTTCTATGAATATATGTGCAGAGAGATATTTGGAAGGATATACTTTAAAATATTACTTTCTCCTTCATACTTTTTTGAATTGTTTCAACTTCCTTATTATGAATATAACTTTATAGTAATAATACAGGTCTTTTCAAATCAAAGCATCCACTGTCTTCCAGTTGTTGGCAGTCACCATTCATTGTACACTTGCTCTACACCCCGTGACACACCATGTACTTCACACATCGCTACCCCCATCCACTCCTCACAACAACTCTCAAACACTGGTATCATTACATCCATTTAACAGGTAAGAAATCAGAAGGACATGGTTAAGTAATATGTTCAAGGACATTCAGTGAGTAAGTGGTAGAGGCAGGTCTGACTTCAAAACTCAGACTCTTAACTATCTTATTATGCTATGACCTCCTGATTCTTCCTATATACTATTCTCCTGACCTAGGAAAATAATCTAAAAAAATGTGAAATATATCATCCTGCAAAATATGAAGTAAAAACCAAAGGGGAAGTAAAAATTGTATTTCTACCCCTGGCTGGTACGGCTCAGTGGATTGAGCGCGGGCCTGCAAACCAAAGGGTCACAGGTTTGATTCCCAGTCAGGGCACATGCCTGGGTTGCAGGCCAGGTTCCCAGTGGGAGGCATGTGGAAGGCAACCACACATTGATGCTTCTCTTCCTCTCCTTCTCCCTTCTCCTCTCTCTAAAATTAAATACGTAAAATCTTTTTAAAAATTGTATTTCTAAATATAATCATAATCACTAAAATAAACAGAAGTTTCTCTTTGTGGACACTTACCACACTTTCCACTTCCTAAATAAGAAACATCTCTGAACTTTTTTTTATTTATGTATTTTTTATATGTTATCATAAAATGTTTTTGTTTTTTTTTTTTTGTTTTTTTTTTTAATTTTATTTTTAGAGAGAGGGGAAGGGAGGGAGACAGAGAGGGACAGAAACAGCAATGTATGGTTGCCTCCCACATGGCCCTCACTGGGGACCTGGCCCGCAACCCAGGCATGTGCCCTCCTGACTGGGAATTGAACCGGGACCGCTTGGTCCGCTTGGTTCCCAGCCCGCGCCCATTCCACCGAGCCACACCAGCCAGGGCCTATATGTTATCATAAAATGTTTTAAATTTAATTTTATTTTTTAATTGTTCAAGTAGTTTTCTGCCTTTTCCTCCGGCCCCTCTCTGAACTTTTAAAATAGCCAAATTAGGTTCCAGCCAAGATGGAGGTGTAGGCAGAAACCCTCCGTTTCCTCACACAACCAAAAGGAGGCTACCAACCAATCTAAAATCAGTAAACAACCAGAAGTGCCAGAAAATCAAACTGCACGGAACTCCGACAACCAAGGAGTTAAAAAAAGTCAACCAGGCCAACCAAATGGGTAAGATGATCAGACCGAGGGAACCCGCGGTGAGCCGGAAACAGTGGACTACGGGGGCAGGGCTGGCTGAAAGAACTGGCAGCAAAGCAGCAGATCATGCGGGTGGGGCTGGCTGAACGGGAACTGAGACTCAGAGCTGACTGTGGACTACAGCAGGGGCTGCGGCAGTGGGAGAAACTCCCAGTCTCACACGAGGGTTTGTTGGAAAGTGGGCTAGAGCCAAGCAGGTGAGCTGCATTGTTCCCTCTCTGGCCCCTTGCCCCATAGGCAGCACAAGGATGGTTGCCCTGCCCCCTTACAACTTAACAGAGGCCCCAAACAAAGAAATTATTAAGAACAGACCAAAACTCCTGAAAGAGAGCTAAGCAATGAGGAGATAGCCAACCTATCTGATGGAGAGTTCAAAGCCCTGGTAATCAAAATGCTCACAGAACTGATTAAGCTTGGTTGCAAAATGAAAGAGCAAATGAAACATACCCAAAGTAAAATAAAGCAAAATATTCAGGGAACCAACAGTGACAGGAAGGAAACCAGGACTCAAAGCAATGGTTTGGAACAAAAGGAAGAAATAAACATCCAAATGGAACAGAATGAAGAAACAAGAATTCAAAAAAATGAAGAGAAGCTTAGGAACCTCTGGGACAACCTAAAACGTTCCAATATCCAAATTATAGAGGTTCCAGGAGAAGAGGAAGAGCAAGAAATTGAAAACTTAGTTGAATAAATAATGACAGAAAACTTCCCCAATCTGGCAAAGGAAATAGACTTCCAGGAAGTCTGGGAAGCTCAGAGAGTCCCAAAGAAGTTGGAACCAAAGAAGAACACACCAAGGCACATCATTAAGTTACCCAAGATAAAAGGTAAGGAGAGAATCTTAAAAGCAGAAAGAGAAAAGGAGAGAGTTACCAAAAAGGAATGCCCATAAGACTATCAGTTGATTTCTCAAAAGAAACCTTACAGGAAAGAAGGGGCTGGAAAGAAGTATTTGAAGTCATAAAAGGCAAGGACCTACATCCAAGATGACTCCATCCAGCAAAGCTGTCATTTAGAATGACAGGAAGATAAAGTGCTTTCCAGATAACGTCAAGTTCAAGGAGTTCATCATCACCAAGACCTTAATATATGAAATGTTAAAGGGACTTATCTAAGAAATTGAAGATTAAAAAAAAAAAAAAAGAAAAAAAAAGAGACTTCCAGCCAAGATGGAGGCGTAGGTAGACACACTGTGCCTCCTCGCACAACCAAAAGAGGAAAAACAAATTTAAAAAACAAAAACAGCCAGATCTGACAGAAAACTG
Source organism: Micronycteris hirsuta (assembly GCA_004026765.1). Lineage (NCBI taxonomy): Eukaryota > Metazoa > Chordata > Mammalia > Chiroptera > Phyllostomidae > Micronycteris > Micronycteris hirsuta. The sequence continues at coordinate 58,815 of PVJI01009125.1, forward strand.
AACTGAGAGGAAGTCCGACAACCAAGGAGTTAAAGAAGACACGTTCATCCAGACCGGTAAGCGGAGCGGAACTGGGTGGAGAGCACTAGGGAAGACGTGGTTTGTGGAGTGGTACCAGCAACGCTCCAGCTGCCCGGAGAGGCCCGCGGCGGGTGCGCCTGGCCAAAACGCAGCAGGCACACTCGGCAAAACCGGGGCTGAGACTGGTGGACTGGGTGGTCCCTCATTCTCGCGGAGATAAACTGGGAGGAAAAGCTGGGGAGTGGAACAGACTGTGCAGCCCACCAATGAAGGGAACTAAAGCCTCAAACAACCAATTGAATACACCTGTGGGGATTGAGGTGGTAGTGGGAGGAACTCCCGGCCTCACAGGAGAGTTCGTTGGGGAGACCCACAGGTACTTGGAATTGTGCAGGCCCGTCCACTCACCCCGGAGCCAGCAAAGAAGGGCCCAACTTGCTTGTGGGTAGCTGGGCAAGTGCGGAGAACAGAGCAAGCGCCATTGTTCTCTCAGGCCCCGCCCCCACAGACAGCGTCACAACACAATGACGTGGTGGCCCCGCCCTGGTGAACACCTAAGGCTCCGCCCCTTAAAGTAACAAGTGCACCGAGAAAAAAAAAATGGCCCAAATGAAGGAACACATCAAAGCTCCAGAAAAAATACAACTAAGTGACAAAGAGATAGCCAACCTATCAGATGCACAGTTCAAAGCACTGGTAATCAGGATGCTCACAGGATTTGAAGAAAGATTGTTGCAATTACTTGAACAAATGAAGGATAATGTAAAGGAAATGAGGGAAATCTGCAGGGAACCAATAAGGATGAGAAGGAAACTGGGACTCAAATCAATGGAGTGGACCAGCAGAAAGAAAAAAACATCCAACCAGAAAAGAATGAAGAAACAAGAATTCAAAAAAATGAGGAGAGGCTTAGGAACCTCCAGGACATCTTTAAACGTCCCAACATCCGAGTCATAGGGGTCAGAAGGAGAAGAGGAAGACCAAGGGACTGAACACTTATGTGAACAAATAATGAAGGAGAACTTCCCCAATCTGGTGAAGGAAATAGATTTTCAGGAAGTCCAGGAAGCTCAGAGAGTCCCAAACAAGTTGGACCCAAAGAGAAACACACCAAGACACATCATAATGACATTACCCAAGATTAAAAATAAGGAGAGAATCTTAGAAGCAGCAAGAGAAAAGGAGAGAGTTACCTACAAAGGAATTCTCATAAGACTGTCAGCTGATTTCTCAAAAGAGAGCTTGCAGGCAAGAAGGGGCTGGAGAGAAGTATTCCAAGTCATGAAAGACAAGGACCTATATCCAAGAATACTCTATCCAGCAAAGCTATCATTTAGAATGGAAGGGCAGATAAAGTGCTTCTCAGATAAGGTCAAGTTCAAGGAGTTCATCATCACCCAGCCTTTATTATATGAAATGTAAAAGGGATTTATCTAAGAAAAAAGATCACAAATATGAACAGTAAAATGACAACAAACTCAGAGTTATTAACAACCAAACCTAAAAAAAAAAAAAAAAAAAGAACTAAGGAAACAACTAGAACAGGAACAGAATCAGAGAAATGGATATCACATGGAGGATTTTCAGTGGGAAGGGGGAGGGGAGGAAAGAGGGGAAAGGTACAGGGAAGAAGAAGCATAATTGGCAGGCATAAAATGGACGGGGAGAGGTCAAAAATGGTATAGGAAATGGAATTCAAAGAACTTGTAAGTACAATCCATGGGCTTGTACTATAAGCTAAAGAGGGGCAATGTTGGAGGGCTGGGGTGGATAAAGGGGGAAAAATTGGGACAACTGTAATAGCATAATCAATAAAATATACTTTAAAAAATAAAGTAGCCAATTAAACAAATTAAGAAGAACTATTTCCTTCTATGTTATAAACATCTCTATTTCCAATAAGCCCGCACATCTTTAAAAATAATAGTAAAAAACACCTTGCCTAATTTGTTAGTTTTATCAAGATAATTCAAAAAAACAGGAATATTTACTTCCTAAATCATCTCATTGTACTATCCACTGTAAAAATATGGATAAATTATGAGTTTTAGTCCTCAGAAGTCTTTCAAGGACAGAATCTCAATGATTACAGATGGCCTTGATTGGGAGGTTGACAATTATTTTCTTAAAAGGCCAGATGATAAACATTTTAGGGTTTGCAGGGCAAACAATTTCACAACTACTAAACATTTGTATGAAAGCAGCCACAGAAAATACAGAGCGGGGCAAAAGTAGGTTTACAGTTGTGAGTAAGCCAAACAGAGTTTATTCTTGTATTTATTATCTTTTTCTACTTTATTTATTTATTTTTAGAGAGAAGGAAAGGTAAGGAGAAAGAGAGGGAAAGAAACATCAATGTGTGGTTGTCTCTTACATGCCCCCCACTGGGGACCCAGCTTGCATCCCAGGCATGTGCCCGTACTGGGGATTGAACCAGTGAACCTTTGGTTCACAGGCTGGCACTCAATCCACTGAGCCACACCAGCCAGGGCATATTTACTTCTTTTTCCATATGGACAACTGGAAACCTACTTATGCCTACCCTCGTATGTAAAGAAATAGGCATGGCTATGTTCCAACAAAACCTGACTTACGAAATCAGATGTCTGGCCTGCCTACCGCCTGGTCTAGCTCAGTGCTTTCAGCATAATTGTTATTTTACTTTAGGAGCTATTTTGGACATTTGTGGGAGTAATTTTGGTTGTAAAAATAATGTGTGTTTGTATGTCGAGGGACTGTCACGAGATTTAGTTAAGTAAGGTCTAGGGATGCTAGAAATTCTGGGGAATAGTCATATATACAATTATCCCATATCCTACATGATTTTCTAAATGTCCTGATAAAAGTCCACATAGGTAAAAAAAGTTGTGTCTACAGCTGTCCCTCGGACATCATGGGTTTGAACTGCACGGGTCCACTTACATACAAATGTTTTCCAGTAAGTACATACAGTGCTGTAAATATACTTTATCTTCCTTATAATTTTCTTAATAACATGTTTTCTCTAGTTTATTTTAAGAATACACTACATAACACATATAACAAAATCTATACTGACTGTAATCAGTAAGGCTTCCAGTCATCAGTAGGTTAAATTTTCAGGGAGCCAGAAGTCATATGTGAGGGGGTTTCTGACTGTGACGGTGGAGTTGACCCTGTTCACGGGCCAACTGAAATTAAACGAGTCTAGGACCTGTTTCACGTATAAACACAGTTATTATTTTTTTCAGTTTGAGTAATACACTAGTGCACCAAGTATACAACTACTGAGTTATTTGATGAAAGACCGTACTTAACTTAAATTGTAACTTTGCCAATTTGTGAACAAGCCTTGATAAAGTCATATTACTAAAGGAAATGCTGCTTGTGGTATCTGAGTCTCCCTATCTCTTGCAGCCCCGTGACTACATCATTTGAGGCAATTTTACATATGCACGCATGCAAATGAATACTCCCTTTTCTTCTAGTGTCCTCAGGCACAGGCACTGATTTACATACTAAACATAGTCTGTTCTTATGTGCCTTCTACTGACTTGTATTTTTTAAAATTATAAAAGTGTATAAAATAGTAACACCTGAAATAAACATTTTCAGTGAACGACTATATATGTGTATATACATAAAAGTAGCCCTGACCGGGAAGCTCAGTTGGCTGGAGCGTCCTCCTGTACACCAAAAGGTTGCAGGTTCAATCCCTGGTCGGGGCGCATACAGGAGGCAACCAATTGATGTTTCTCTTCCTCTTTCCTTGGGTGAGGATTTAAAAACAAATTATAAAAGTAGGTAAGTAATATTTATGAAACCATTTTAGTGCAGGGAATGTGATGTAAATATCTACTGAAAAGGAGATGCTGCATCTGAGGTGTTGAGAAGATTCTGGGTAGATGTTTAACTGCTGGAAGGTGGGAGACATTATTAGTGTCTCTTCAGGATGTTCTAGACCTAGCTTACGGAAGGGAACATCTGGGATACCTGCACTTGAACATGTAACTATTGTAATCTCTGCATATTAAAGGGCTTTTCCCTCTCAACCATCACCAAGTCTGAGACATTCATTTCAGGAATAGATTTAAAACAAACTTTAAATCAAGTCCACATACAAGTGACATTTAAGGAAGCATTCAAATTTTGACAAATATATATACTCTCATAGGGCTGTTTTGAGAATGAAATGAGATAATGCTCATACTAAGTGCTCAGCAACCGGAAACAGATAATATAAATATAATAGGTAACTATATAACATAACAATAGATAACATAACATACATAATAGATAATCCTAATAGTTAAAAGAAAACTTCACTGTCCCACAATAGATGCATTAAACGCTAGGATGCTTACACATGACAGACACATTTTATGTTTATAGTCTCCTGATCTCGTTTCTTTTATTGAACAGAAAGCTGACTGAAACAGGACTTACTGAAGGGGAAGATGAAGCTAACTGTAATTCTCAAACTGTGTTACTTGTAAAAGCAATCGTTATGCTACCTATGAATGGCGGACTATAAGTGGTCAGAAAGCTGGCGCTGCAGACAGTGGAGGGGTCCGTCAGCTCAGGACTGGCTGGAGTAGGCAAGGGTCTCTCAGCTCTCCCACACTGACGCCATCTGCGCTAGAGACCTCTCTCTAGCTTGGCTCATAGGTTGAGGGCAGATCTGCTAATCAATGTCTCCAAAGTCGTAAAAATGATAGAAATCAAAACATCCTCAAAAAAGACCATTTTAAATTCAGGAGTACTGCTAGAGTACTTAGTATTACTCACGGAAGGGCGCTATTCTGAAAATCACTAAGGTAAAAATATGCTTAATCTCAGGCCTAGATACCAAGTTTCTAGAATAGAAAGAGGAACAAAATAGGTTGTCAAAAATTTGTTAAAGACACCCTAAAAGAACATAAGAATATATTATTATGGCAGAGAATACTCTTAAAGGATGTGGTAAATTAAAAATCATTTGGAGATATTTTATAGATAAAATGACACATTAAAGGGAAAATAAATATTTCTTTGTAGATGCTCACAAGAGCCTTAGGTCACCCTAGAAGCTTGGGCCACATGACCACCAAACAGAAAGAGGTGCCCGGTACCTGTAATCTGCTCCCAGAGAGGCTGCAATCCCATTTAGTTCACTCTGCTTCTTACTGAGTTTTTTACTGACATATACCACTACTTTGTGAAGTGGCTTTGGAGCTTCTTCCTGCCCATCGAAAATAAAAGAAACAGATTTACTATTATTGTTTGAAATGTTTTATCTGTAACTTCCTTTTAGTAAGAGATCTGATACTACCTTCTCTGGCTGAGCATCCTTCAGTCGAGGGCTGGCAGACAGAGCAACAGCATCTCGAGAGCTATTCACCAAAGCAAGCTTCAAGTTTCTGACGATGACTTCTGAGAGCGGGGTACTCAGTTTCCTTCTCTTTTGGCTAGGTCCACCTGGAGTCTCCAAGGCTGCCAGTGCATCCTATATGTACGGAGGGGAGAATGAAAGAGGGAGAAAGCAAGGTAGAGAGGAAGAGGAAAAAAAGAAGAGCAAAGGAAGAAAAGAAAAAGAGTTCAAAAGGGGGTTAATCCTCAAAATTAATTGGAGTATAGCTGTAACCTCCTCTGGCTTTCCTCCAAACAACAAAAAAATGAAATGTTATCTGTATCTGTACACTACCAAGAAAAAAATTCATACTATCTTACCACATTTGCCTGAATCTTTTTTAAGAAAAGATTTTATTTATTTACTTTAAAGAGGGGGGAAGGGAGGGAGAAAGAGGGAGAGATAAACACCAATGTGTGAGAGATACACTGATGGGTTGCCTTTCACAAGCCCCCAACTGGGGACCTGGCCTGCAACCCAGGCATGTGCCCTGACTGGGAATCAAACCTGCAGCGTCCTTTTTGTTCACAAGCCAGTGTTCAATCCACTGAGCCACACCAGCCAGGGCTACCTGAATCTTAAGAGTATAAATTTTAACTTAAATAAAGAACAAATACAAAACAAGCAGACAAAAAGCACAGAAGGAAACAAGTGAGCCAGGATGGATGTAAGACATGAACTAACTATAAGGAAGGTTAAGAAGTCAGACTGAGCTGAGAATTATGAAAGACCTTTGAAAGTACAAAATATCAGTATGTTCCTATTCCCAAGCCACCCACAGTTCCCTCACAGAGGTCCCTGCTGTTCAGGGGCTTGCTTGTTCTCTTCCCATCTGCACAGTGTCCCAAGTGTACACAGAACGTATTTAACCAGTGCTCAACTGATGACTATCTTCTCTGACAACCTTTGCCAATATGATGATACAATGACTAGCTCCGTACACACCATTTTGCACACGCAAGAATAAAGGGAATCATTTAAGCAAAATGTATGTACCAACACTGACATGCTCCTGAGCAAAGCATTTAAGTGTATGCTCCCCAATATGCTTGACAGCACAGTGGGTAATCAGAGATTTTTTTGCCAACCCGATGGATTAGATAAGTATATTTGTATGTTTTAATTTCCCACCCTCTAAACAGCTGTGTGCATGTGTAATATTTCTCTTTAATGTTTTGTGGTAGCTACCTCTTCCTACCCTTTGCCCACTGTTCCACTGGGTGATCAGTCTTTTTTACATTCCCTTGTGTGAAGACACTTAAACGAATTTATCTGTCTCCACGGTGACACTAGTTTTTGTACATATACATATTTGGTCTCAGTGTGCAGTTTGTCAAAGTTTTGCTATGGAGAGTTTTTTTAAACAAATACTTTTCCCTCACATTTATAAAACCTGAATATTTAAATGTGGAGAATTTTTTTATTCCTGTCAAATTCTATGAATTTTTATTGCTTTTGGGGTATATGTTGTGTCAGAAAGGCCTTCCTCACAGTGAATTATTTAAAAAACAACAAACTCTCGCATGGCCTTTTCTAGAATTTTTATGCCTTCATGTCTTGTGTACTAGTATCTGATCCTCTGATATTTATTCTGATGCAAGGTATGAGGTTTCATCCCAACTCTTTTCTCGGCTGTCTGACTGGAATGCCTCCTTTATTATACAAGTGTATTCTCCTAGCTATGGGACAGAATCTGATACACTGATTTGATAATTTATGTGACATTAACAAACTGCTCCAATTACTGCAACTTTGTTTCAATAACTAGTGACTAGTTTCTACCTTCAACTATTCATTTCAGATTTTTAATACTGCATCGGTTTGTGTTTTTAATAGAATCTGTTAAGTGTAATGAATCTTTGTGACGTTTACTTTTTTTTGCAAGAACATGGTAAGGCTTTCTACTTGCTAAAGCTTAAAAAAAAAATTCCCCACAGCGTTTAAAAGGGTTCTTCATACACAAAAGAAACAAGCAGCTCCACGCACCTGCCCACCTTCCGTACCTGTGAAGCAGTGTACCTTGAACACTACTTCCCTCTGGTGCTTGCCTCCACTTAAGCACTAGACCCAACCCCTCTCACCAACTCAAAGATGTGGCTTCAGCAACCCTTTCCTCTCATCTCATGATCAATTCAATCTCTACTGGATCACTCACACTGGCATACATTCATTTATGCCGTCTTAAAACCAAAACCACCTCTGTTCACCCTATTCTGTCCTGTACTCACCCACTCCATTTTCCAGTCACTCTTTACAGTAAAACTCCTCAAATGCATTGTTTGCATCCACTGTCTCCAATTCCTCTTGCATTCCTGTATGAGTCCACGCCGGCTTCCATGTCTGCCATGTCATCAAAACCCTTACTGGTAAGATCCCCAGTGATCTCCAGATACTAAATCCAGTGATCGATTTCCTGTTCTCACCTTTCTTGAACTTTCAGCAGCATGTGACAGTTCACCACTCCTTCCTCAAATACTTTCTTTCTCAGCCACTAAGAATCTCTAGGGGTATATGAGTAGTGTGTGTACTGTTTTTTTAATAACTTCGTGTAAGTTAGAAATTATTTCCAAGTTTTTCCAAAGTTTTTAAAAAATTATAACGCCTTGCCCTGGCTGGTGTAGAACAGTGGATTGAGCTCGGGCTGGGAACCAAGCGGTCCTGGTTCGATTCCCAGTCAGGGCACATGCCTGGGTTGCGGGCCAGGTCCCCGTGAGGGCCATGTGAGAGGCAACCACACATTGCTGTTTCTCTCCCTCTCTTTCTCCCTCCCTTCCCCTCTCTCTAAAAATAAATAAAAATAAAATCTTAAAAAAAAAAAATTATAACGCCTTGTTGCCAAGGATAGGGCACACTGGATGCTTGATACACTATGGATGGAGTATAAACTGGTACGACCGCTTTGATAGTTTGTCAGTCTCAACCAAAGTTGGAATAAAACCCAGCACTGCTGGAACTTGCATAAGAACTGACCAATCAACATAGCCCATGACTTTGAACCCCTCACTCATGTTGTTGTTTTTT
>PVJI01009126.1:0-20486 GCA_004026765.1 Micronycteris hirsuta
ATACGTTCAATTTCTTGGTGTTCCTCTTGTCCTTCTGGCAGCCCTATGATCCGGATGTTGGGTCATTTACAAATGTCTCTGAGGTTCCTGAGTCCCTCCTCATTTTTTTGAATTCTTGTTTCTTCCTTCTGGTCCACCCCATTGGTTTGAGTCCCAGCTTCCTTTTTTTTCCCTATTGGTTCCCTGTAAATCTTCCTCCGTTATCTTTATTGTTTTGTTCATGTGATCAACTATTTCTTCCAGTTTTGTGAGCATCATGATTACCAGTGTTTTAAAACTGGGCATCTGTTAATTTGGCTATCTCTTCATCCGTTAGTTGTAATTTGGTCTGATCTTTCGTTTTGGCCATTTTCATTCTTTTTTTTTTCGGCGCCCCTGTCGGAGTCTTAGGTGTTTGTTGGTGCCTGGCAACCTGGGTCGCTTTTTTGTGACATTTCCTCTGGGGGTGGGGTCTGGGAGGGAGCAATGGCGTCTGCCGTTCACTGCCACTCCCTATCACCCTCTGCTCCCCAGTTCCCCACTGCCTTTTCTGCCAGTCTCAGCCCTGCTGGTTCCCACTGGCCTCTCCAGTTACGCCGCCGGCCTGCGAAGTTCACCCGTTGCTCGGGGTAGTGTTTTGTTTAGGTGCTCCCGGGGTGAGTTCCTCTGGGCAAACTGCCTCTCACTCCGCTCCTCCGCTCGGTTCTGCCCCGCTTACCGGCCTGGATGTACGTCCTCCCCAACTTCCTGGGTGTCAGACTTCCCTTCAGTTCGATTCTGTCCATTCTGGTTGTTTATTTTTCGCTATTGAGTTCGTTGTTTAAACTCTCTGGTTGTGAGCGGCGGTGCAGTGCGTCCACCTACGCCGCCATCTTGGTGGAAGTCCCCCCATTTTTTTGAATTCTTATTTCTTCATTCTGATTTGGTTGAATGTTTCTTTCTTCCTTCTGGTCCACATCGTTGATTTGAGTCCCAGTTTCCTTCTCATCCCTATTGGTTCCCTGCACATTCTCCTTTATTTCACTTACAATAACCTTCATTTTTTCATCTAATTTATGACCATATTCATATGAACATCCTGATTACCAGTGTTTTGAACTGTGCATCTGATAGGTTGGCTATCTCTTCGTCACTTAGTTGTATTTTTTCTGGAGCTTTGATCTGTTCTTTCATTTGGACCATTTTTTTTTGTCTCACCCAACTGTTACATAGTAAGGGGGCAGAGCTTTAGGTGTTCATCAGGGCAGGGTAACCCACCTTGCTTTATTGTGTTGCTGTCTGTGGGGGAGGGGTCTGAGAGGGAACAATGCCGCTTGCTCTGCTCTCAGCCAGCTTTCATTCACTTCCTCTGCTACCCACAATCAAATTGGGCCCTTCTATGCTGATTCCCGGGTGGGTGGGCTTGTGTACGTTCTAGGACCCTGTGGGTGTCTCCAATGAGCTCTCCTGTGAGGCTGGGAGTTTCTCCTGTTGCTGCCTCAACCCCCACAGGTGTTTTCAATCAGAGGTTTTGAGGCTTTATTTCCCGGAGCTGGAACCCTGGGCTGTGCCATCTATCTTGCTCCCCAGTTGTTCTTCCCAGTTTATCTGCATGTGAATGTGGGACCACCTAGTCCACAATCTGCCACCTTGCCCAACTGCCTGTCTCTGCCCCTCCTACCGGTCTGGATGAATGTTTCTTCTTAAACTCCTTGGTTTTCAGACTTCCATACAGTCTGATTTCTGTCAGTTCTGTTTTTTTTTTTTTTTTTAATTTGTCGTTGTCCTTCTTTTGGTTGTGCAAGGAGGCACAGTGTGTCTGCTTGTGCCTCCATCTTGGCTGGAAGTCTAAATTATTATTATTTTTAAAGATTTTATTTATTTGCTTTTTAGAGAGAAGGGGGAGGAGGAAGGAAGAATGGGAGAGAAACATCGATGTGAGAGAGATACATAGATTGGTTGTCTCTTGCACACCTGCAGCTGGGGAACTTGGCCAGCAATCCAGGCATGTGCCCCGACTGGGAATCAAACTGGTAACTACTTTTTCACAGGCTGGTGCTCAATCTACTGAGCCACACCAGCCAGGGTGAATTTTCATTGAGACCATTCTCCCAAAGACTCGAATAAGCTTCCTTTGTAACTGAACTCCTCTACTTCCTCCCCAGTACCTGTTTCAGAATGAACCCTCTCTGAAAATCACAACATTTAACATATTAGCTTACATTTTGATTCTCAGACTTTTTGAGATTACCTTGAAAGAGCATCCGTTCTATGGCATTCTCTAATGAATATCATGGGAATATGCACGTTTTGACCCAAACCATGAGAGGCGTTCCTTTGGAAGTTATCCCAGATTTGGGCCCGCAGATCATAAGAATGAGTTTATTTATGGACAATGATTATGTGAAATCTTCTGTAAAAATACAGAAAAAATTCTAATCATTGCCTTACTCTTGGGCATCTCTCCTCAGTCTGAGCATAATTTCTTTCAGTTTTGATCAGGATGTGTGATGCATAACTAACGGGCTTCCCACTGCCATCTGGCAGACTGTGCGAGTTCACGGCTCACGCTATGGCAGCAGCAAGACCACAGGCCAAATTTAAAGTAAAAGTGGGCTACAGGACAACTAGACTTGTACGAATTAATTTTCGTTCAGCTCTGTAAGTTCTTTTTGGTGGGACCACCACCTTTAACTGTTTGTAAATCTCTGTAAGGCTCTCAGATGGGACACTTGACCTGCTCTGACAAAGAGGAACCTGAGTTTCCAAATTGTTTTGTTACCGAAGAAAATTTGCTTATTTGTGAAATTTCAAAGCTCTCTGTTTTCTCCCTGGCTGGTGTGGCTCAGTGGGCTGAGCACTGGCCTGCAAACCAGAAGGTCACCAGTTCGATTCCAAGTCAGGGCACACACATGGGTTGCAGCCAGGTCCCTGGTTGGGGGCTCACGAGAGGCAACTGACTAATGTTTCTTTCCCTCTCTTCCTCCCTCCCTTCCCCTCTCTCTAAAAAGTAAATAAAATGTTTTCTTAAAAGAACTTTCTTTTTTCTTTTTTCAAAGCTTTCTTTGGTTTGAATCATTCTTTTATCACCAATTGTTAGAATACAGCTTAATTATAGTAGGAGGATGGATGCTAGCCAACTCCTGAGAAGATGCTCATGTGTATTAACCAATATTCAAAATTATGTTTAAATTTGATGACTATAGGAAAACATCTTAATTCTCTTGCTTGAAACTGTTGCTACTGTCATTAATTCTTCACCTCAAAATGGGTCACTAGAGTGGTTCCAAGTAATACTGGAGCAAATAAGAATACTGGCAATCACAATTACTTTAAGTAATTTATGCTATTTTATAATTTTTGCATGAAGTAATTTTTCCCTGAAGAAACACTTACTGCAGTGTCTTTTTCACATTATCCTATTCCCAGGTTGGAAGTTATCTTTGCTTCATATTCACATATGTAAGTCCATACTGCATTAGCTATTCTTGTGATTGTAAGTCAAGCGAGCCGACTTGAATTTGCTTAGACTCCAAGGAGGAGTTGAATAACAACTCTATTTTGTTAATTCTAAAAATCTGCATTGCAATTTTATGGTGAGGATGTGGAAAAACATGAACCTTCCTACACTGTTTGTGGGATTGTAAATTAGTACTAAGAAAATAGTAAGGAGATTCTTCAAAGAATTAAAAATAAAGCTGTCACATAATCCAGTAATTCTACTTCTGGCTGTTTATCTGAAGAAAACAAAAAGACCAATTTGAAAAGACATGTGCACCCCTGTGTTCATTGCTGCCAAGTAACAGTCAAGATACAGAAGCAACCGGGATGTCCGTGAACATAACATCACTGGACTAAGAGGTGGTGTGCATACAATGGACTATTATTCAGCATTAAAAAAGAATGAAATCTTGCTATTTGTGACAACATATATAGACCTAGAGGGTATTATGCTAAGTAAAATAAGTCAGACAGAGAAACACAAACACCGTATGATTTAACTTATGTGTGAAATCCAAAGAACCCCCAAAGAAAATGAATAAACAAAACAAAATAGAAACAGACCCATATAGAGAGAGCAAGCTGATGGGAGCCAACAGGGAGGTGGAGGGGGGGCGATTTTACAAAGTTAGTTGGCATTAGAAAACAGAGCAAAACAAAAACAACTGACTTAAATTTGCATTACAATTTTAAAACTATCTCTAAATAAAATTAGTAACAATTCATAGCCTGTTATAATTTAGTTGCAAGTATATTTACATAAAATACATATATAACATAGTGGTGCATCTTTCAATTGACGACATCTTAAACTTGATCAGATATGGGAAGTCACAAGAGGTTGTAATGCAGCAGGAACTCAGGGACTATTTGAACCAGAACACCAAACACTACCAGAACTTTCTCTTTATGACCACGCGCCCCTCACTTGGATTGGCTTCATTTCTATCACTGCAGGCCGGCTTCCTCTACATACAAGAGAAGGGGCTACCAACAACTCTTTAGTTTCATATCTTATGGGTTCTGCACCTTTGAGTTTGAGTCACAAATTCAAAACTAATAGTAAAGGCACTTGTTGTCTTAGCGGGGATCAGGTGCCTTCACCCAGATTGGTCATATTTTCAGATTGGTCAGAGGTGGTGCAAAAATTATAAAGAGCATAAATAACTAAGGAAGGTCCCACAGTAGCTACATAAGTGGGTGTGGTGGTGGAGAATAACTTCTCAGAGCAGAGAAGTCCATGCTGGGGGCACAATGCCATGACACCCACCATTGTTGTATCTATACTAACAGGTGATCAGTTATCTTGGTAGCGTCGAATCTTTACAGCTTTCGAGTTCTGGGCTTTGTTCTCTTCATGGCTGGAGCCACCAGTTTCCTCTCATAGCTCTTTCCCCATTTGAATGACAAGTTGCAAGAGGGCCAGTTCAGCAGAAATAAAGGTAGATATATATATATATCTCATTCAGAGAACAAAACTTTATTGAATCTTTAGAGAAAAAGTATATGTTTATAGTAGTCCCTCCTTATTCATGCTTCTTCTCTCTGTGGTTTCAGTTACCAATGGTCAATCAATGGCCAAAAAATATAAAATGGAAGATTCCAGAAATGTACAATTCATTAGTTTTAAATTGTGTGTCATTCTGGGTCGTGTGACATGATCTCACAAGGTCCTCCCAGGGACATGAATCATCCCTTTGTCCAGCATCTCCATGCCATATACTCTCCTGTTAGTCACTTTGGAGCCGGCTAGGTTATCAGATGGACTGTCCCAGTGTTATAGTGCTTGTGTTCAAGTCACCCTTATTTTCCTGGATAATGGCCCCAAAGCTCAAGAGTAGTGAGGTCAGCAATTTGGATATGCTGAAGAGAAGCCGTAAAGTGCTCCCTCTGTGTGAAAAGGTGAAAGTTCTCAACTTGATAAGGAAAGAAAAGAAATTGTATGCTGAGATTGCTAAGATCTACAGTAAGAAAAAATACTGTAGATCTTATAAAAAATCTTGTATTAATGAAATTGTGAAGGAAAAAGAAATCTGTGCTAGTTTTGTGGTTGTACCTCAAACTGCAAAATTTGCAGTCACAGTTCATGATAAGTGCTTAGTTAAGGTAGAAATGGCATTAACTTTGTGGGTGAAAGACATGAACACAAAATGTGTTCTGAGTGACAGGCTACCTGTTGCACCAGAAAGTGCTGAACCTATACAAAGTCTTCAGCAAGGGCCCTGGCTGGGTTGCTCAGTGGTTGGAGCATTGTCCCGTACACCAAAAGGTTGCAGGTTATATCCCTGGTTAGGGCATGTATGGGAGGCAACCGATCAATGTTTCTCTTTCTCTCTCTCTCCTTCTCCTCCTCCTCTCTCCTTCCTTTCCTCTCTCTCTAAAATCGATAAACAAATCTTTGGGTGAGGATTTTAAAAAAAGACTTCAGCAAGGGATCCCCTGAATTGAGTGGCATTCATATAACTTTTATTACAGTATATTGTTATAATTGTTCTATTTTATTAGTTATTGTTATTAATATCTTATTGTGCCTATTTTATAAATGTAACTTTATCGTATGTAGGTATGTATAGGAAAAAAACAGTATATACAGGGTTCAGTACTATCCATGATTCCAGGCATTCACTAAGGGGTCTTGGAACGTATCACCAGGGATAAGGCGGGACCACTACACTTGAAGCAGAATTGACCAGTGGGGAGAACTCACTCCAAGGCCTTCTCAATTGTACCTCAGAGGTAGGAAGCAAAAATCTTTCTCAGACTCCTTTGCAAGTAGCATCCATGGGAAACTGGGAACGTGAGGAGGACAATATGAGCTGGTGGTCTGTAGGGGGACAGGATTCTGTGGCGTAGACTGTGGTCCCCCCAGAGCAGCTGGATGGTGGCACAACTTGTCTGGGGGCCAGTGGCCCCACCAGCAGCTGAGGGGCGTCCTGGTATCAGACAGGCTCCTGCTGTGACTGGGTGTTTCTCCTGGCAGCGTTGTTCCTGGCTGTGTGGCCACGAAACTTGGTTCTGGCCTTCTTGGAAATTCTGCAAACTTAAATACCAATGGATTTGGTTGGCCCAAAACTCCACTGAGTTTTTTCCATAAAATAAAAGGCACATTTTTTATTTTCACCAATAACTTTATTGATTTGGATATTTTGAGTGTGTCGGCTATCTCCCACATGGTATAATGTTGATTGTTCTCAGTTAATGTTTTGATTTGATCACTATCAGCTTTAACTGGTCCACCTGACTGTAGAGCATTGTCCAGGAAGAAATCTCCAGCACAAAACTTTGCAAAGCACATTTGACACGTTCAATCAGTCACAGCACCTTCTCCATTCACTTCCCAAATCTGATTTTGCGTTTCAGTTGCGTCTTTACCTTTCTTGAAATAATAAAGTGTAATATGCCGAAAATGTGTATTTTCTTCCATCTTCAATATTAAAATGGCTACACAAAAATTCACCAATTTTGATAAGTTTTTTTAATAATACACACTGATATGACAGCTGTCACAATACAATCTAACAAAATTGTTTCAAATGAAGTTAAAGAAAACTCAATCCTGCTACAGCCATCTTACAGAAAAAGATCAATTTTTGGCCAACTGAATAAAACCTTTTGTGTTGAAACTAGCTACAGTGGTTTCTGCTGCCTTCAACTCAGGTCCCCAACTGATACTCTCACATTGTCACCAAGAACATTAGAACTGTTTGTTTAGTCACAAAAATTTTTAAATCTGTGTGCACTGGAGAAGTAGCCACATGGAGTCACCTTTCTAATTTTTGATCATTTACATCCACTTTGAGCAACCAGTTCATATATTATGTTCACCCACGTTATTGACAAAATGCATAAATGCTTATTATTAATGAAGATGTGGGGAAACAGATGCCCTTCCTTAGAGAGGCACATGGTTAAGCTCCTATGCTCTGGTATCCAGTTTACTATCCCATGATTCTGGTTCAATTATTTGATTTGTCTATGCTTCAGTTTCTAAATACTATGTAAAATGAAGATAAAAAGAGTTACCTGAAAGGGCTGTTTTAAGGAAAAAATCAACCCATGCAGAATAGCTGGGAAGATGCTTTGCGTACAATAACTCTTAATCAACATTGGCTCTCACATCACTTACCTTTGCTAGGAGTGTACAGGCATATTGGTGACCCTTTTGGGGGGACAACTTGGCAATATCTATCAAACTGTCTATGTACTTTGGCTCAGTAGTTGCACTTTGTATCTAATCTATGGAAATGCACTTGCTGAAATGTTCATTAGTAGGGAAAAAGAGTATATCAGGTGATGGAGTACTGTGCAGCCAATTAAAAGAATAATGGAAATCTGTATGTTCTGTGTGGAAAGATCACCCATATATTGTTCACTTATTAAACAAATATTTATTGAGGACTTACTTCATCCTTACTGCTCCAGGTGCTGAAAGTTAACACTAATAAATTATGGCATAGTCTATGTGGTATGATCAATAAGCGCTAAACAGTATTCTGCGTCTGTGTTCAAAGGTACACTGGACTGTGGCCCCCTCTGTCCAGGCAGTCGAGAGGTCTCAGGCTGGCATCCCTCAGGCTACCCCACATGGACGCTGGGGTTTGCTTTTCCACGTCACCACTTCTTATGGATCCTGGCTCCACTCTCCACCTTAGAGGCCTAGAAAACGGCCTGGGCATTGAAAAGGGTGAAGTTCTGGGGCAGGACCAGACATCTTATCTGATGGAAAGCTGATGGCAGCCAGAAGAACAGCTCCCTTGACTCTTCCTTCCCATCGCTGCTGGACCCTCTGCAGACACAGCTTTGGGCCCCTGGTGGCTCTCAGCTGCTCACAGAAAGGAGATGGCATCTCCTTCGATAGGTGTGGTTGCTTCATGTCCTACCTGTCATCCTGATCCCCACAAACACCCCCACCCAGACCCCCATCACAGCCTGTCTCTTCCATCACTCTACTTTTTGTCTAGTCTCTGGTGACTAGAAGTTGGACTCTTCATCTGAACTACTGGTTGTGCCATGAGCTTTTAGCCCAAAATATTTTAAGGTTTTACTTTGATCCATAACATCAAAATTTGGGAACTGAGAAGAACTTCCCTTCAGGTCTTTGGAATCAAAGCTCTGGCCATAAGTCGTTTTGGTACCTGCCATGTCCCTGCCTTAGGGTCCTTCTTTAATGGTGTGTGTATGTGAGAAGTGTGACTGAAAGAATCAACAAATAAACAAGAGTTATCACCCAAATTATTAACAACACAAATATTGAAGACACACTATTCTGGTTAATATGCCAAAATATTATTCGACCACACATAGAAGAAAATCTGGGATAATTGCCTAGCTGTTAGCAGGCTTTATGTCTGAAGAATGGAGGGGGATTGATAATGAGGTAAAAGCAGACTTTCTATTTTTATTCTGAAAACCTCTTTTGGCTTCTTTGAATTATTTATAGACATGTTTTAATGCTATTTTTTGTAATTAAAATTAATGATAAAATCATCAGTGTTTTCTAAGCAAGTCATAGTGTTTGGATCTTGGGCCTGAGGTTGGGTGAAGGAGTCCCGTGCTCTTCTCCACTTTGACCTTGTCTTCTGCTCACTGTACTTCAAACTCTAGGCTGCCCTTCTTCTCCTGGCTGACTCTTAGGGTATCTCAGAGAGCTCACCTCCTCAGGAGGTCTTTCTGGGCTTCTTTCCCGTTCTCTCCCCAAGGCTGGGGTAGATGACCTTTCCTGTTGGCACTCCCCACAGACCATAATACTTACCAGGTGGCTTTGAAACGCTCTGCTTATGTGTTTGTCTTCCTGTCTCTAATGTGAACTTTTCAAGGATAGAAATTGTGTCTCATTTGTTGCTGTGTCTCCAGATCCTATCACAATCACTGGCATGTGGGAGCATTCAATAGAATGTTTATTTGAATTCTGCTCCTGCATCCAAGTCAGAGAATTGCTGCCCTGGCATGCTATAAACATATGCAAATGCAAAAAAAAAAAATTGCTACCATCAACTCAGCTTTTTTCTGCTAATTGATCATTCTTTTTTCTATATCTTCCCTATCTCATCTCTCACATCAATTGCTTCAACCTTCTTCACATCCCAAAGGTGAACTTCTTCTGAATCTACCAGGAAGATCCAGGCCATCTCCAATTTTTCTAATCCTAACCAATTCTGAGTGTCCCTGTGGAGATCAATACCCTATCTCTGCTTTTGGAAGCATCTCCTTGTATCTCCTGTTGAAGCTAAGTTTAATTAGTTTATTAATTACCACCATTAATTTTCTTTTTTTCTTTACATTTCTTTTTTAGAGAGAGAGAAAACAAAAGAGAGAGAAACATCATTTTGTTGTTCCACTTATTTATGCATTTATTGGTTGATTCTTGTACAAGGTCTGACCAGGGACTGAACCCACATCCTTAGTGTACTGGGGACAATGCTCCAACCAGCTGGGCTCCCCGGCCAGGCGCCACCCCTTTTTGTTATCTCAGACATGATTGGCCATGACTTGGCAAACTTCAACTGAATGATTCATTTTTTCATTATTCATTCAACCATTATTAAGCACGTAATATATGCCAAGCACTATGCTGGATGTGAGACTCCAGAGATGAGCGAGAAGCCATCTTTGCCTTGTTAGGATCTCAGCAGAAAACAGATGGCACTTCATATTGGTTTATTTGAGGAGAATGTAGACAGAGTTTAAGGAAACCGTATGAGATAGTGTAAGGCTAGTAGTAGTGGAAATTACCATCCTTAGGCCAGTGTGAGTGGAGGGTATAGCTACCGAAACATGGGAAGTAAAGGAGGAGTACCAGCAAACTATGTAGAGGTGTTTCCTGATAGGAAGTGGCCTTTAGTCAAAAGCACAGTTAGCAAAGGGCAACCTAGCAAGGAGGGAGCTGGGGAATAAATACTCTGACCTCACTCTTCCTACCCTGCGGTGCGCCTTCCAAACCGATTGGAAGTGTGTGGGGGAGGAAGCCATTTGATGTGGTCTACACATCAGCTTCCTGAAGCAGAGCTTGAAGGAGAAGGATAGAGTGGATCTTGTATCCTGCAAGTCCTCAAAAGATCAGTATCTAATAGAAATAAAAACAGGCTCTTATAATACAATATGAGGTGTAATGGAGTAGCTGTGTAAAGTACACTGGAGTGATTATTGTATGCCAGGACCTAAAAATTCCAACAATGTACAAAGTACTGGGGAGAAAACTAGCCAGAAAGGATCAGATAAGCTTTGTGGAGAGAGCAAAATGGAGACGAGTCTTAGAGTGTCAGAGTGAGATGGTCAGGCTACGCTGGGTTTAGGGAGGGAGGAAGTAAGAGCAGACTTACAGAGGAATAAAATAGCATCATGTGTAACGAGAAACTCATGAAGTGCATTGTCGTTGGAGTCTGGGAAGGAGCACTGAGAGGAGACTGAAGAGGGAGGCAGGGGCTGGATGACGAAGGGCCCATTGAGATTTTTTCTAATGGTTACTGGGCAGCAAATGGATTTTTTAAAAAAAGTAAAGAGATATAATTTACAGAATATGATATTAGTTTTAAATGTACAACAAAATGATTTGATATTTGTATGTATTGTGAAATACTCACCACAACAAATGTAGTTAACATCCATACCATACACAGTTACAACTTTTTTCTTGCAGTGAGAAATTTTAAGATCTACTCTCCAGCATCTTTCAAACACGCAATGCAGTGTTGTTAACTACAGTCACCATGCCGCCTGTAGAACACCGGAAGTTTGTGCCTTTGAACACCGACACTCATTTTTACACACCCCCACCTCCGCCTCTGGCAATCATCTAGTCTCTTCTCTATATCAATAAACTTGTTTTTTTATTCCACATATAAGTGAGATCATATGATAATTGTCCTCTCTATCTGACTTACTTAACTATGCCTAATGCCCTCAAGGTCCATCCATGTTGTCCCAAAGGGCAAGATTTCTTTGTGCGTGTTTTATGTCTGGGTAACATTCCATTGTACATACTCTGTATATACGTACCACATTTTCTTTATCCATTCTTTCATTGATGGACACTCAGGTTGTTTCCACAGTGTCATGGATAATGGGCAGCAAAGGGACAGTTTTCAACGGGAGAGGGAAATGGTGAGTTTTGCAATTAGGTGACTACACGAATGAGGGAAGCATAGCTTTGAGGGAGGCAGGACCAGAGACGGGAGACCTATAAGAGAAGACCATAGTGGTGGTAGAGGGGAGAAATGATGTGGCTAAAACTCAGGCTGGAGAAGAGGTGGTGCTTTTGAGAAATATTTAGGAGTGAAAAGTGGCAAGCCTTAGGATTAGAAATGAGGGTTGAAGGAGAAGAGGTTACCAAAGATAACCCACAGGTTTCCACCTTGGCTAATTCTTAGATAATGGTGAGTCCAGCTAAGAGGTACAGACTAAAGAGAATGAAGGCTTGGTTGAATCTGTGGGACAACCAGGTGAAAATGCTTGGCCACAATACAAAAGTAAAAAATAGTAATAATAAATGAATAAAAATAAAATGCTCAGCGAGTATGGGCATGCCTCATTTTATTGTACTTTACTTTATTGCACCTCTTGGATGTCGCGTTTTTTACTAACTGAAGACAAGACTCTCCCCAGCAAAGTGATTACGACCGCGTTGTTGGGAGACTCGCTTTATGGTGGTGGCCTGGGTCCAAACCAGCAATGTTTCTGACGTATGCGTCTCGTTGAAAAAAATGGTCCTAAACTGCAGGAGGAGGTCTAGGCAGGAGGAATAATTTTGGGAGTTTTCAGCATGTAGATGGGGAGTGGCCAAAACAATGAAAGTAGATTTGATCACTCAGTGATGGGTCAGAGAGTGAGCAAAGGTCTCACTTTTGAGGAAGAATGTGTGTGGTTGGACAGTAGTTGGGAGAGATCATAAGGAGAATGTATAGAATCCAGAAAAAACTTTTTTTTAGGGAGTAATAAGTTTCAAGAAGCCTAATATTTGAGCACGTTTACCTCTCCCCTTTCTTCTTGAAACTATCCACTTTGCTTGGCTTCTGTGAAATTGTTTTTTCCCATCCTCCTTCTCTTGCTATTCTTCCACTGGTATATTTCCTTCTCCCGTCCTTAAACATGTGTTCACTCAACGTACTTATATCCTCAAGATGTTTCTAAGAAATAGTAGTTCTTACTAACTTGTTCTACATTGAATCTGCACCCACAGTTGCCTCGGGGATGGCCTCAGTGCTTCTCAAGATGCGAGATCATTTTCCGCATTAAGCCTCCCTGGGGAGGGAGTTTTACTTGTGGCAATCTGGCTCTCAGCCATTATCCTCCCTATTAGGTTAGTTGTACTCTCCACTTCTTACCTTCACAGTTAACATTTTAACATGTGCCAGCAGGTGGGGGTACCACAGAGAAAGCAATAATAATAATGTAGGATAGATAAATAGTTATAAAGAGTAGATCACTGGAGGAATAGCCATACTCAACTTCCTCCACTCCTCCTATTCTAACGATGCTGTCTTGCTGGACAATGCTGAATCTTCGCGGTGCTGTCTGACCACATATACATCAAAAATTTTAGAGAAAGATCAAGGAACAGTTAAGACAGAGGGGACTAAATAAGGAGGCAAGTATGACATTTGAGCCAAATGCTTTTGCTGTCCTGTTGTAGGCATTTCATGTGCCCTCAAGCTCCTGAGCTGAGGCTCCTGGCTTTGTGGCTCTTTCTTATTTTTGATTTGAGGAATTTGAAGCAATTAAGGTACTTACTTGACATTATCAAAAGTCATCATCATTCACATGTGGGTTACTTAAAGCTAATAGCTCTAGAACACAAGATACTGAGTCCACAGGGAATGTGTCTAGTCACTGGCCAAATGTGTCTAGAGTTTGCAGGCCAAATGCCTCTCTGGAATCAACATTTGGGCTTACCATTGAGCTTATTGTTAATTGGTGGAATATCACTCTCCCCACAGTGGGCTGGCTTCAGGAATTCATTACAATAAATGGCCTGTCCTGCCTTCTGTTAATGTAATCTCCAGTCCATTATGCATCATGTCGGCACTGCGCTAGTAAAAATGGACGTCATCCGGGCTTACGTACCTTCTGGTCGAGTGCTTTTTTTTTTTTTCTTGGTTGAGTGCTTTCTGCTCCAGCCATGCTTATTTGTGACTCATAACTCTGTCTGTGTCAAAACACTGCTGCGAGCTGTGTGTACCTGTGTGGGTGTTTTATGTAGGGGTGTAGTCTACAGCCTGGGAAGCTAAACCTGTTGGTGAAGGGATTTTCATTTACCTAAAAGAAAGACCTTAATGCTCAATAAAGATCAGATTAATTTCAACTGATTGTTTACGTGTAAAATAAGGCTTGTTAGCAATAGAAAGTGCAACCAAGTGGTAGATGCATTCCTCCTTCCCAGCTGCTAAGGATAAGAGTGGGGAGGAGAACCAAAGAAATGTTCATTTCTCCCAGGCTAGGCAGTCTGGTTAGTCCTCCTGTTTCCCTCGTAAACCCTCCGGGCTCCTCCAACGCTGGAGGAACATCAAACCTTTTTGAGTAAAGGAGAGCCCAGGGACTCTAATGGGTGAGAGGATAGACTCTGGATCTACACCCTGTGTGGCCTAGGGAAGAGTTTCTTTATCTGTAAAAGAGGACGGTAATAGTGTTTATCTCTCGGGTTGCAGTAAGGATTACATGAGCTAATACATGAAAAGAGCTTGGTTCCTAACACACAGTGGGGCTCAAATAGCTGTCTTCTTTCTGTAGGGTTTATTAAGAGTCCTAAAGCTCGATCTAGTTCACTCTGTGGATGTAAGAAATGTCCAAACCTGCAGATAAATTTTAATAGTGTATTTGAGACAAAACTGATGACAATTCCCAGGAAGCAAGATCTCAAATGCTTCTCTTACGTATTTGGAATTAAGGAAATAAGGAGGGAACACACAGAAGACTGCATGAAGGTGGGAGAAAGCAAGGCGGGGATTGTTTAATTAACAAGACTATGTGCTCTTTTAAGGGTGGTTTCACTTATTTCAAAGGTGTGTTAACCTAGATATACAAAAACAATGGATAAGTGAACTAAAAGGTAATGTAAAAAAATACAATAAAGATTAAATAATTAAAAAAAAAACAATGGATAGGACTTTCTTAAAGCAAAGATAAATCTTTTAGTAAAAATGCTATATGCCTGAGGCATCGCTATCCACAGAGACCTGCCATTTGTACAACTCCCTTGAGTCAAACAAAGGAATCCCGTCTCAGACCTCCCACTCTGGGCCTTAAGAGGTTGTCTCAGGTGGGAATACTCTTGTTGACCTTCTTTTTCTCTTTAATCCCTCCACTTTATGGTAGTCCTCTCCTAAAAGTCCCAGTCACCTGGTGGTTCTGCCTCGTCCTTGGAAGTCTGGTAAGGGCAGTTCCTTTTTTCCCTAGAGTTGAATTGTCATGCAGGCTGTGGTGTGCCTTGGTCTTTTGTTCCAGTTTGTTCCTCCCACCCCCACTCCACCCCCGAGCCCTGCAGGCACTGGTGCCTCCGTGCCAGGGCTGATTCTTTTCATCTTGCTCAAGTCAGAGCAGCTCTGTCAAACCCCCTGTTTGCTCTGAAGGAGTGTGGGTGACTTTGTGACCGCCTTCCACTTTATCTGAGGCCAGTTTATTTCCCCCAAAGTGGCATAATTGGGGCTTGATGTCTCCTGTTTTTTTGCACCCTGTATGGCAGGGGGTTGAGCTGAGGCTGTGTGCACTCTTCATCAGAAGCCCTAAGCTCTATGCTTATTCCTATCTGAGAATTTATTCCACCTGGTGCGCTCTATTTCCACAGGCTTTGGATCTCTCCTCATACTAAGAGCAGGCCCACACCTCGCCCATCCATGTCCTTCCAGTTGACTGTTTCACCCAGTTCTGCCTCAGCAAGCAGTTGCCTTCACTGCAATTAGAAACCAAGAGATAAGGATAACTGCATAGACTGGCTCTTTGCAGATTCTAGTATTGATGGGAATGCTTAGGATTTTATGACTTAAAAGAGGACAAGTTGGGGCTGGCAGCCCTACCAAGATGCTGCTGTGCTTGGCTCCCAAATCTTGTTTCCTTCCTGGACTATCTTTTTGAGGTTTCTGTTGTAGAGGTGCCCTTTTCTCATTTGATTGCTGCTGGTGAATTTTTAAAGGACTTGCTTTTGCTTTTTGTTTTTTAATTTCCTTAGGAATTAGCTATGAGGTAGCTCCATTCCTCCATAGTATTCCAGACATTTGATTTTCTTTCCCCTTTTAATGTGAATAAGACCCTACTCCATATATTGGAGTCTGACTAGTGTGACCTTATTGGGCTGTAACACATTTTCCTTTTTTATGGTCTGGCTTTTTCTTTACAAGACTCCTCATATAAGCCAGCCATACTTCTGCTTGAGCCGTCTGGTAAAGTGGCTCCATATATTACCTCCAGCATTCAAATATCTCCCCAATAACTGGAGGATAATGATGGATCAGATGCTCCAAATTTCCCTAGAAATCAGTCTCCCTCAAGAGCAGTGTTGTTGTCGAGTGATTATGAGCCTGGGCTTTGGAGCCAGACTGCTTGGTGTCGGTTTTTGTCTACCACTTACTAGCTAACTATGCAAACTTGAAAAAATTACTTAGTTTCCTGTGCCTCTATTTCCTCATCTGTAAAATAGGATGATGATAACTAATTGTACCTACCTTTTAGAGTTCCTATGAAGTTTAAATGCAATATTATTATGATATGTATGATATGTTTAAAATAGCCTTCAACTATTTTATATGTAGTTGCTAATATCTTATTCCTTTTTTACTGATTGATTGATTTGAAAGAGAGAGAGAGGAACATCAACTTGTTGTTCCACTTATTTATGCATTCATTGGTTGATTCTTGTATGTGCTCTAATGGGGGATCGAACCTGCAACCTTGGTGTATCAAGATGATGCTCTAAGCAACTGAGCTACCTGGAGGCCAGGGTCTAATATCTTATTTTCATACTCTTTTTGTGTTTGTTGTTTAATCTACCATATTTTGCCATGCATAATGTGCTCCTGTGTATAGTGTGCACCCTTGTTTTTGGCCCAAACTTTGAGGGAAAAATGTTTCATTTTAGTTTTTAAATTCAATTATTTATTTATTTATATTTAGAAACAAAACTAATTGTCATATTCCAGGGTATTATTTTGCTTATGAATGTCACTGTTGCTTTCTAAAGTTACACTTTTATTGCATAAACACAAATAAAAGAATTAAAAAAATTTAATAGGTATGAAATTAGTACTACCCATGTATAATGCATGTCCTTATTTTTCCCTCAAAAATTTGGGCAAAAAATTGTGCATTATACACGGCAAAAATACAGTAGCTACTTCTGGCAAGTCCTAGTCTTCACTGACCAACAGGAGCAAACATACTTTTATTTAAGAAGAGTAATATAGAAATAAAAGCTCTGATGATAGAAAAGAGAAGATAGGCGTAGGAAGGGGAGGAGATGGAGTAAAAGTGGGAATTATTGAAGCTGGGTGATGGGTACATGGGCCTTTGTTCATATGGTCTGTCCTGAAAGAATCCAGCCATGTCCTAGGAAAAATAGAGACATTTATTGAAGAAGATACAAGATACAAGAAACATTGTACATAGGATAATGATGCCTCAGTTTCCTTCAAAGTAGGCACCTTGGGACCTACTTTGAATTCAATGGTAGTGATTCGAATCAAGTCATTAGCAACTGTAGCACAATGTTCCTTCTGCTCTGGTAGCAGAACCCATGCAACAAATTTTGCCATGACATGTTTCATGCCAAGATCCTAAGTCAAAATCTTGGAAACAGTGGTTTTGGGCATCTGCACATCAGCTTCTAGTTCTCGCGCTGTTAGTCGCCGATCTTTGCTGATTGCAGCCCATACATGTTCAACATTCCCAGGTGCTCTGCTTTTTGCAGGGCTTCTAGGACATGGATCACTTTCAACAGATTCTCAGCCACCTTCCAAGTGTTTGCGCCACACTTTTATTTGGGCTGCACTCATTGCATCGTCCCTGAAAGCCTTCTGAATCATCCGAATACTTTCCGCAGAGGAATGTTCAAGCTTAACACAAAATGTGATGCAGATTCATTGCTCTACTCACTCGATCATTTTGCATGTGACAGCCACACAGCACACATGCTCACTCAAGGGCGTCTACCACCCACGCTGACAAGTACAGTGAAGTCGTCATTGTTTACACATGCGCGTTCCAGTCCACTCTCCTTGGCTGCCAGGTTACGTCAATGTCACACAAACCATTCTCCTTATATTAACAACGGCTGGAATTTTTCTGGACAGACCTCATATACTATTTTCTCACACTTATGAGTATTCATTTTCCGTATTAAAATGTTTTTTAAACTAAACAAGAAGTGAACTCTGAAATGTGTCAGTGTGGATAAAGTACAGTGAGATGGGAGCTCTCACATGCTCTAAAAGGGAGGCCAAATTGTTACAATCTGCCTAGAAAACAATTTGACAGATATATTAAGAGCCTTAAAAATGTTTGTTCCTATTTACCATTGCTACATGAAAGTTACCCAGAAACTTGGCTTCCAACTCCATTTTATTAAGTGCATAGATTCTCTGATGCAGGAATTCAAACAGAGGAGATGGCTGGTTTGTTCAATGCCATGTGGTGCCTCTGTTGGTGAGATGTGAAGGTTGGGGGTGAATCCTTGCCTGGGGACTGGGGTCTTCTGAAGCTTTGCTCATTCACAAGTTTGGGGCCTGGACTGGTGTAATGCAAAGACAAGGACTATCCCCAGGAGAGCCTCACTTGGCCTCTCTGTGGATTGGCTTCCTCACAGCGTGGGGCCTTGGGGTAGTCAAGTTGTCCGTAAGCTGGTTCAGGTGTGAGTGCTCCGAGCCACCCAAGTTCGGAAGTCATCAGCATCAGTTCTACTCACTCTGCTGGTTGAAGTTGTCGCAAATCTGCCCGGATTCCAGGAGAGGGGAACTAGAGCCCTGTTTTCCATGGGAGGAGAGTCAAGGAATTTTGAGGTCATGTTTTAAAACTGCCTCCGTATTTTTGCCTTTTGACCTAGTGATTTCATTTCTAGGAATTTCTCTTCAGGAAATAATTCAAAATGTGGACAAAGTGTTATGTTCAAATATACATATAGAGTATATACATTATAGTATAAGTTATAATAATGAAATATTAGAAATTAGCATAATGACTATCAGCAGGAAAATGAATAAATAAATGTTGGTGAACCACTAAGATAGGGTAAAGCCATTAAAATAGTGACAGAGTTTTTAAATATGTAGACACATGTTCATATTTTAACTTAAAAAGATAAATGTAGAATTCACATTGTATATAACATAGAATCTAAAATATTTTCAAAAGTCTGATTTGTTAAAAATTGTACAGACAGAGACAAGAAGGAAATATATTGAATACTAACAGTTCCATCTCCAGACAGTGAGATTACTGGTACCTAAAATTTTTTTCTCTATCCTCTGCTTTTCCAATAATTCCTAAAATTTTCATGTACTACTTTTACAATTAGAAAAAAATGCTTAAAAAACTTCAATATATTTGAGGCATTTGGAAAATAATAATGGCTCTTAACTATTTTGCTTGTTATCGTGAACTGAATAAATAAGTACTTGCTGACTTGATTAAAACTTGCATTTGTATCATCAAACCCTCTGGACTTAGAAAGGAAGACAGACTAACTGAACAGCAGCAGAGTTGGCTGTGCCTTGTCCATTTCTTTTCCCTCAGCCTGTCCCTCTATCTTTAGGATTGGGAGATTTTTTCCTCTCCCCTCAGAGTAGGTGAGGTTTGGCAAAGAGTCCATGCTTGACCCAGGACATTTTACCATTCCTATCTGGGCAGTGAATAGGAGACAGAATCAGGAAGGTAAACCCCAGCCCTGTACCCCGGGCTAAGAGTTTTCCTCTGTAATGAACTTTCATTCTTCAGTAAGTCTCTATTTCCCAGCAAACACCCTCTGCCACTCCAAGTGCAAAAGTCCTTCCCAGTCCAGATCCCAGTATGCCTTTCTGTGAGTCTCGGGGTGTTCTTGATTGATGTACACTCCACTGGCTCAGCTCCCCTTCCTGAGAGCTGCAGCTTGTGGTTTCTGAAGTCCCATCATTTGTCCCCATTCACTCTTCCCATGCCAGATGCATATTTACCAGTGAGTTGATGCGATTGGTTACAAATGAGCATTTGTGTCTAGTCTCAACAGAGGTCATCCCTAGAAATCTGTGGCTTCCAGTAGGACTTAGTTGGCTACCTTTGCTTCTGTCTCAGCCTCCACCTGAGACATGTGATTGTGCACTTTGGTTCCAGTGGTACCCAACTTGTTTTTGGCTCAGGTGCCCTCTGATGATGACCTATTTCAGCTTTCTCTTCCCCCAGGCCACAGTCTCTTGGGACCAGTCAATGAATGTAACAGATTGTTACACCTGAGACACATCATGTCGTGGCTACAGGTGTTTTTTTTAAAATACTCTATATACTACTTTTTAAAAAACTTATAACATTTAGTCAGTTAATATATTCAGTAGGCAACACTTGAAACAAACTGGTTCCAAAGCTACATACTATTATTGGTTTCATCTTCATGATAGTTCCCTAGTCAGACTCCCCGACGACCATGTTCTAATATCACATTGTATTTGGGAAACGTATTTATACGTTTTACGTTGACTGGTGGTGGAGTGTGGGACACGTATAAATACGTGTTTTGTAGACTAGCGGTAGAATGCAGGTAATGTATAAATACATTTATTTTTATACTGTTTTATTGCTCTAAAGGGATGCTAACATGCAGATATACAAATTCCAAAGGACAAAATTTGGGTCTCTTTAACACAGACAATGGTGAATTATGTATGTATGTTTTAACGATTATTACACAAAAAAACACTACTAAAACTTCATTCTTTCTTTTTTTAAATACAATTAACACAACAAAAAACACTACTAAAACTTCATTCTTCTTTTTTTACAATGAAGTTTAAGAAAGAAAACTTCATTCTTTCTTTTTTACACATTTTACGTACTTTTTTTCAAAATATTTTCAATAAATT
>PVJI01009126.1:20586-67195 GCA_004026765.1 Micronycteris hirsuta
CCAGTATTTGTCTGTTTAAAATTTAAGAAAAATAATTCAGTATACATTTTATAGTAAATCACAAAAAGTTTCATTGAAAAAAATATGTAAAACTAAAGTTATCGTAATTTTACTGAATGTTGCCATTTGCACAAAACATTAGCAAAAATGGCCCGCTCCACCTGTTAGCTTGCGATAAAAGCTACCCGCATACCAGGGGATATTAATTCAATTCCTCAAGATAATTTAAAAAACTATTTGAATAATTAAAACTATTCATATTTTGTTTTAGATCATGTAGAATGAATAGCCCTGAGCTTTTTGGGCTATCACAAAATCATCTTCTGTGAGAGTTACCAGCACCAGCTCACTCTCTGGTTTGTGTGACATTACATGAACAGAGGATTTGGGGGAGGAACAAAATATAATTTACGATAGAAATGGAAATGGTTTGGTTAAATCATTTGATCCTCTTAAAGGATTTGCAAATTGAGCAAGATTTTATTCTCCATTCCAACCCAGTATCTACTCCTAAATTGTTTGTAAACTCAAATAAATCAAATGTCATTTTTGCCACATGCCACTCACAAATACTGTAATTTTTCTGTGGACGTGGTAGGGTCGCATGGAAGGATTGCTGCTTTGGAGTTAGCTTGGCCGTGGGACTTGCTGCGGTCAATGGACTGTGCGTGGGAGTAGAAAGAGGCACAACTTCTGGGCGCCGAAGCTTTGAGAACTAGGGCACGCTTTATCTGTGCTCCGGCCCCTCCTGGGTTGGGGTGGAGCTTCGATTTCCCTGGTTCCCAAGTGTCTAAATGAGAAGAGCTTCCCCAGTCTACACTGGACATGTGACAAACGCACTCATTCAGCCAGGGACATTTCAGGGTTGTTTGCTGCTAGCGCATACCTTAGCCCATCATGATTGGTAGGGTAGGCAGCTAGGTAGATGATAGGTAGGTGTGTTTGTAGGTAGATGGATATAGAGTTTCAGATACACAGTAGTAGTTGTTCATGGGTAGGACTATATATAGGTTTAGGAATCATGACACCCAAATTCTTTTCTTTTTTTTTTTACAGATTTTATTTATTTATTTTTAGAAAGGGGAAGGAAGGGAGAAGGAGACAGAGAGAAACATCAATGTGTGGTTGCCTCTCACGTGGCCCCCACTGGGGGCCTGGCCTGCAACCCAGGCATGTGCCCTGACTGGGAATAGAACCAGCGACCCTTTGATTCATAGCCCGCGCTCAGTCCACTGAGCTACACCAGCCAGGGCTTGACTCCCAAATTCTTACCCTGATATTGATTAATTAGTCTACTGGTCATTGTCTTTGATTATAATTCAAGCCTCCTTACCCTGAATAAAAAATTATATTTCTCTTTTATTTGAAACCTGCATAATTTTGTTAACCAGTGTCACCTCAATAAATTCAATAAAAAGGAAAAAATTATATTTCAATACTGTAGCTATTTATATAGAGTTTTCAAAAGATACTTTAGGTAAAAAGGAGCAAATTACAATGCAGTATATACAATATGACTCAATTTTTGCAAGGAAAAAATATATGACTAGTGAAATATCTGGAAGGCTATATACCAAAATATGAACTGCGGTGGGAATACAGGTCGTTTTATTTTTTTCTGTATACTTATCTTTTATTTTAAAAAATTGTACCTGTCATAAACATCTATTACTTTTGCTCTAATCAGTGTCTGTTCCTTCGAGCAACTGCCTTACCTTCGGTCATGTAATTCTGGATGTCCTGCATGTCTCCTCGCTGCTCATCGCCCCCCTTCCCTTCCCTCCAAAATAAAAGTGAGTATAGATCATCAGAACTTGGCCGGCCAGATACTCTTTGAACTTGAATTTGATACAGACTTATAGGAATGGATAGTTTTCGGACTCAAATCTTCCGTTAGCATTGTCAAAAGAGATCCCGGGACTTCCCTTGGTTCCCATCTTTTTTGAAGTTTTAGGAGTTACTTTGATTTTTAGGGTTATCCAGTTTCTTCTATTTGTTTTGCCTTGGTTTAAGCTAGCCTAAATTGATATGGGGATTTGCAATAAAATACCTTTATTGACACAACACACATTACTTGTTTAGTTTAAAATATTAATAAAATAAAACATAAAGAATGGATTTATTTTGTCTTCTTGCCTTTGAAGAGTTAAATCATGGAAAATTTTCAGTGTTTTTATTTTTGCTTTTTTCAAGGTGGTGGTGATTATTACCAAGCTTCTCTGAAGAATACATAAAGACATTTATAATCAGCTAGTGCTGGGTGTATGTGTGTGCATACTTATGAATACACAGAGTGTTATGTGATCATTGGAAATCAAGCTGGTACATATGCAAATTCAGACACTGGAGTGTGTGTGAGTCAAAGTTGTATCAGAGAATAGTGGTCCTATACCCTTGCATTCTAGCTAGCCACCCACCATTTCACATACACCTCCTAGTTACGTTGTATGGACTCATTATTTCTGGAGTGCCCCAAGCAACTAGCCACCCTTCCTAGCATTTTGGTCCTATGCTCTCTACTCTAACAGTACTTTCTGTTATCATCATCATCATCATCATTATTATTTTGAGTATGTTATTAAAGCTGGCAACAGTGAAACAAGGAAGGGCTTAGGATAGAAGAAGCAACAGGAGAGGGGCTGCTTTGGCTCTGCAGAAGCATTATAGGAAAGAAATGAGCTGAGGTGGGGCTGCTTTGGCTGATTGGGAAGTCAGAGAAAAGGGGAAATGGAAACGGGTTCAGGGGTTAGCGTGGAATGAGCTGCCACTGCCCTTTGCTGCCCTGGTTGCAAGTCTCATGGGAACCCTAAGAGTGTAGGTGATGCACGCCTGTCAGGGAAGAGAGGGGAAAGGGAAAGGCACAGTCCTGGGTGGGAAATTGCAGTACAGTGCTTTTTATATAATAGCTTCTCCAGGGATGGTATTCCCTCCCTCATTCCCCATTTAATAAATATCTGCTAAGCAATTGCCATGTGCCAAGA
Source organism: Micronycteris hirsuta (assembly GCA_004026765.1). Lineage (NCBI taxonomy): Eukaryota > Metazoa > Chordata > Mammalia > Chiroptera > Phyllostomidae > Micronycteris > Micronycteris hirsuta. The sequence goes on from PVJI01009126.1 coordinate 23,568, forward strand.
GATATGCCAGGTGCTGGGGATCCAATGTACATAAGTCAAGATTTTATCTTTAAGGAGCCTGCAGGCTTATAAGGTCCATGGAAAACACGCCTAGACCCTTTAAGAAACTAAACAAGACGATTCTGGAGACTGCTGAAATCTGAAGCCCCCCCCCCTTTATTATTTATTTATTTATTTAATTTAACCTTTGTTGTATTTTTTCTATTACCATTTAGTCCCCTTATTACCCCCTCCCCTCCCCCCGCAATCTCCACACTGCTGTCCATGTCCATGAATCCTTTTTCCTTTTTGCTCAATCCCTCCACCCCCTAATCTCCCCCTCCAGCTGTCATCACACCGCTCACTTTACTCATTAGTGCTACTCCCTGTGTTTAAAGTTCTCTTCCTTCAGGGCACGTGGTAGAATTGCACTTTCCTCCTCCTTGAAGTTAAGTAGCGCCATAGCACTTGCTTTGTCAATGAGATGTGAGTGGAAGTAACATATGCCACTTCTGAGTGAGCGCATGATGTGCCACATTAGTGACTGGCCATGTTCTGGAGGGTGAGATTCTATTAGCCTGGGTCCCATCATAAGACAACTTGGAGAAGACTCCCGACACTGAACCAAGATAGACATGATGTAAGTATGAGAAAAAAATTGTTCCAAGTCACTAAAATTTGGGAGTGTTTGTTACCTCAGCATAATGTAGACTTTCCTGACAGATACAATGGACCTGGCAATCTGGCAAGAGTTTTTGTGGCCCTGGATAAGGCTATCTAGTCTGAGTTGGAACTGGTGGTCCTGGGTGAACTGTAACATTAAGTGAATAAAGATAACATTGAACTTTGCCTAGCTGGAGTTCCCAGAATAAACAGCCCTTCAAGTTCTGAGTAATTTCTTTTTAGCCTCAAAAGGGCTGCCTCACCATGCCAGAAAGTCTTTGCAATAGTAAAACCTAAAGGAAGACCTACTTTGGCAACAGTAGGTTCATACCTGGTGAATGCAAAGAGACCACCCTGAGAACCAAGATTAGAATTGACTTTTTAAAAAACTTTTGTAAGAGTTCATTTGAGCCAAACTGATGACATATGACTAGGAGAAAGACTGCAAATGCTCCTCTAGAATTGTCTTTAACAAAACAGGCCTGGAAGATGGTGATAAGCTGTGTGCCCTACTGAGAGTCTACAGTGCTGAGATCTGGGCTTTCCACTTAACTCTGTGTGTAGAATCAATTGCTGAAGCCACTGTTGAGATGTATTTCAACAGAAAAAAATTGGTGCAAGTGTTACCAGAGATTAAGACAATGCATAGTAAAATAGGATATTTTTCTTCAATTATTAATTTGGCAAGATAGACATTTTGCGATCCTCACTGGGGGACATGTTCACTGATTTGAGAGAGGAAGGGAGGGAGAGAGAGACATTAATGTGAGAGAGACATTGATGTGAGAGAGAAACATTGGCTGGTGGTCTTCCATACATGCCCCCACCAGGGATCAAACCTGCATCCTAAGTATGTGTTCCAACCAGGAATCGAACCCACAACCTTTTGGCACACGGGATGATGCTCCAACTGACTGAGCCATCCAGTCGGGTCTCAGCAAGTTATTTTAAATGTCCTGTGTTGGCAGGGTGATGGAAGTATAAATTCCTATACTCTTTCTACAGGCTAACAAGGTAGTATATATCAGTAACCTTAAAAAATATGTGTGCACGTTAACTGCTTCTTCCATGGTATTAGAATTTTTAGCATGGATGCTCAGAATAAAGATTATATTCCCAGCTTCCCCTGCAGCTAAGAATGCGCACATGGCTAAGTACTGGCCAACAGGATGAAAGCAGAAGTTATTTGTACAACTTCAAGGTTGAGTCTTAAAAGGGCAGGGATGTGATCTTTTGTTTCCCCTTTTCCTTGTTTTGCTGTCCGGGATACAGATGTGCTTTTAGATCCTATGAATAAGAGCAGTATCTAGGGATGGTGGAGCCACAAGATAGAAAGAAATTGGGCTTTTTACATCATGGAACAGAATCACCATACCAGCTCTGACTTTATCATACACACACATACACATATATATGTGTGTGCGGGTATATACATACACATGTATACTGTCTTATATTTTTTAAGCTGTTACATGTCATACATGTGGCCAAAAATATCCTGACAAATGCACCAGAATCCCTACCACCTTTGGAGATTTATCCTAAGTCAATAATTGAGATTATGTGCAAAAGCTTAGGTAAAAATGAGATTTATTATGTGAAAGCTGAAAATAAAATAAATAATAGTTGTTAAAGAAATTATAATTCATCTATACAATGAAATGATATGAAGCCATTCAAAAATATTACATATGAGAATATTTATTGATGTAGAAAAACATTCACTTAAAAAAAATGAACATGTAAGACCGGAAATGATTGCTAGTGTATGCGATTGCAGCTTTCCCCTCTCTCCACCTGCAGAGGAGAATTCCAACTCTGCCCAGTGGGTTTACTTCTTTCCTCATTCTCTGTGGAAGGACTCCCTTGTCAGATGAACTCCCTTTGGGCTGTTCTGCTGAGAATTGAGAAGAAAGAAAAAGGGGGAGAAGGAGTGGAGGCACACTGGCCAGGGCGAGGGGCATGTTTTCTGAAGGGTCTGAAAAGTGAGAGGTGAGCTGTTGTTTGTGGGACAGTGGGTGGGAGATGGAAAAGCACTTTTTAAAAAACTTGCCTGTGGACCATATGCCTCTTGAAGATATTTAGGCTGAAATTATTTCAGGCTGCTGCAATGTGCAGGCATTGAATATTTTGATCTCTCAATAATGGACATAGAAATGGGTCCTGATGATATATATTGAATACCCAGGATTTTTACTGGATTTTCTTCTGGGTGGGTAGAATTCCATTATCTGCTGTTTGGTTTTCTGCTAGTATTTCCATTTGTAATTTTAAAATATACTAATATTTATTCTATCAATGGTTGCTGAGCCCAACTAATAAAAGCAGAGGCATACATTTATACTAGCCTTTTGCCTTAGCACTAGGTGAGGTAAGGGGATATAACTTCCTGCCTTCACTGTTCCTAACTCACAGCAACACATCCCAGGCTTCTATAAATAACCATCTGCTACCCCCCAGGCCCTGAGCCAGTAGAGTCAGGTCAGGTGGTGCCTGTCAGCAGCTCCCCGCCCACTGGGGGAGAGGATGAGAGAGGTAATGATCTGCTTTATTTCTGGGGGAGATGGGACCAGAGTCATCCCATGGACATCCATTGCATCTGTCTCTGTCCAAAGGCGCACTCACCACATGCGGCCCATGCATTGTTTCCACTCCTAGTTTTTATTTTTAGTAGGACCGAAACTCAAGCCTACTGTCTGGAGACTGGATCATCGCCTATATCGAGGAAGGGAATAAACGCCGACTTAGGAATTCCTGATCTATAGTTATGGCACAAACTGATGGCTTGAAAATGATGGCTTTGCAGAACATTCTCTGTTCCCCTTGTTCACCTCAAGGAGTGTCTATGGAGGTTCTGATAATCTCAACAGAGAAAGGGAAAAGAGAATGGTGTTTTGTTTGTCCACATCAGTGAGAGTTGATGAAACCACTCCCTTGATCATTTTTTACCTATCCACATCTTCGAGAGACATCCTGAGGTTTCCTGGACAGTATGTAAGAGTATGGAAACCAAGGTCATTTCTTTCCTTTTTTTTTTTTTTTAATTTATTTTAAGGTCATTTCATATGTAGTGGAAACTTTTGTTTTTAAAAGATTTTATTTATTCATTTTTAGAGAGACAAAGAGGGAGGGAGAAAGAGAGGGAGAGAAACATCGATGTATGAGAGATAACTACCTCCCGCACACCCCCAATTGGGAACCTGGCCTGCAACCCAGGCACGTGCCCTGACTGGGAACTGAACTGGCGACCTTTTGGTTTGCAGGCTGTTGCTCTATGCACTGAGCCACACTAGCCAGAGGAACCTTTTTAATCAGCTGTACCTTTTAAAAGACTTCATATCAATGCCTTGCCCCATTAAGTGTGGGCAAGAGATTGACTTGGAGCTCATGCTGTAGGCACAATTGTAGTTCTGCGGTAAATGGAAAGGATGGATGAGAGAATTTATAACTGCTATGGAAAGAATATTTCAGCTGGTCATATGGAATGTAGTAGTCAGCAGCGGGCCACTAAGCTGCCCCATTATCTGGGTGACACGTGGTATAATTTTTGAGGAATTGGTTCACGGGCCTCTCAGCCATTTAACCACAGTGCTGCAGGTGCTGAGCATAGGACGCCTCGGCCTGAGTGGCAGGGCTTGAATAAGAAGCTGCCAGAGTCTAACTAGGTTTGCAATCATCTGGCCCAGGACTCCATGAGGCTGGAAAATTTCCCAGATGGAAAAGACCACTGTCTTGATGGCCTTCTGAGGACATGCCTGTATGACAACGTGCACCATGTTTTTTAAAATGAGAGGAATATAGTGTCCTTAAGACAAAACCCATTGGTAATAACAGTCTCTCATTTTCTTCAGGCAGCTTCTTAGACGACTAAGCTAAAATTGCTGTCTCTACTTTTATTCTGATTAGTTTTTGACATTTTTAAAATCAAATTTTATTCCCAACAAATATACCAAATCTCACCAGTAGGGGTCAATTGTATCAGTTAAGGGTGCTTCTAACTGTAAGTAACAGATAAGCTAGCATACAATGGCGTAAACAAACAAAAGTGTATTTGTTTTTCTCACATCCCAAGAGGTCTGGAGATGGACAGTTGTGGTGTTGGTTCAGCAGATCTACAATGTCAAGGCCAACATCATGCTTTCACCACGTGGTCTTTAGATTTTCCCCACTTCCACTCTGCTCAGCTACTAGAATCAAGGCTGAAAGGAGGCAGAAAGTCATACCCACATCCCAGATGTAAAATAAATCACCCCAGAGCTAAGAAGCATAAAAACAACCATTTTATTACGCTCACAGATTCTGTGGCGTGGGAATTTGTGTAGAGCACAGTGGGAAAAGGTTGTCTCCGCTCGACAACGTTGGGGCCTCAGCGAGGAAGACTTGATGGCTGGGCATGATTCAGTGGTGGGGTCTGTAGTATGTCCTCACTCACCTATCTTGTGGTTGGTGCTTACTGTTGACTGGGACCTCCTCCGTGTTGGCGGCCAGAACATCTAGACATGTGATCTCTTGATGGAGGCTAGTTTGGGCTTCCTCACAGCATGGGTGCTGGCTTCAAGAACACGCATCCCAAAAGAACAAAGTAGAAATGCATGGCAATTTTCTGATCTGGCCATCAGATATCGCAGTATCATTTCCACTGTACTCTGTTGGCTAAGACAGTCGTAAAGCTCACTCCAGGATCAAGGAAGAGAGGACATGGACCCCATGTCTTAGTGGGAAGATTAAGATCACATTTTCAGAAGAGCATATGAGGTGGGAGGTATTGTTATGGCCATGTCTGAAAATGGCAATCTGTCATGAGCTCTTTTATTAGGGAAGAAAAACTTTCCTAGAAACCACCCAGCAAATTCACACATTGTTCATTGAACACATCCATATCACATGTGTGCTTTGGAGCTAGGGAGGGTGAGAAAGGGAGTTTTTTACTTTCAAGTCTATTCAGTGGGAGGCGATGTGGAGGAAGAGGAAAGAATGATTGTTAGGTAATCAGCAGAGTTTGTCACACTCCCTGCCCACGGCTGGGCTCAACCCCTCCCTCCTCTGTGCTGTGTCTTCTCCATACATGCCTCTATATAGCACCTGTGAAATTTTATCACATGTATTTGCTTGTGTTTTTTTTCATTTTGTAGCTATATTCCAAGCCCTTTATAGGCAGGGACCCTGAAGTATTTGTCTCAGCATCTCCAAGGTCTATTGCTGTGCCTGGCCTAGAGAAACATTGAATAAAACACTTCTTGAGTAAATGACTGATAAGGTTCTAGAATTTTCTGAGTAGAATAACTTCTGGTCTTACAGGTTTTGGGTCTGAGATTGTAAGTAATTGTAATGGGAAGACAAAGGAGGCCACCTTCGATACCCACAATAGCTGGGATGGTCTACAGATAGCGAAGCACCCAGAGGTCCAAAAGACACTTTTGAATAGGGTCACACCCACGTGATGACACTGCAGTCAAAGAAGGAGCCCGTATGACAGTGGTCCCATAAGATTAAAATGGACCTGAGCAATTCTTATCCCCTAGTGACCTCGTAGCCATTGCAACATCACAGCGCGGCACATTCCTCGGGTGTTCATGGCGATGCTGGTGTAAACAAACCTGCTGCACCGCCAGTGTATAAAGTACAGCACATGCAATTATGTAGAGTACACGCTGCTTGATAATGAGAATAAGTGACTATGTGACTGGTTTGTGTAGTTGCTATACCATACTTTTTGTCACTACTTTAGAGCGCACTCTTTATACTTATAAAAAATAAAAAATAACTCTAAAACAGGGTGGCACGTGACCCCGGCAGCAGTCTTATACATCCTGTGCTTACCACGTCTCTCTGTTCTAACACTTCTCTCGTGCTTGATTCAGTCTCTATTTTATAGTAACGTAATGTATACTACTAGTGCAGTGACGTGCTGTGCAGGTTTGCAGCCTCGGAGGAATGGGCTCTACCGCGCAGCCTCGGTGTGCAGTGGGCTATAACAGCTAGGTCTGTGTAAATGCACTCGGTCGTTCCTACGGTGACGAAACCACCGAATGATGTGCGTCTCCGAAGACATTGCCTACGTATTCCCATCATTAAGTGGGGCGTGACTGTGGTAAATCACAGCTCCCTTGTTTTATATAATGTAGGTTTATCGCCGCAATTCTATTTGTTCCTCAAACCACTTCGAAAGTTCAGAAGGGCAGATATTATCAACCCCATTTGGTAAAAATAACTGAGATTTAGGTTCAGTGACTTGCTTAAGCTAATACATGGAGGAAAAGCATGGTAATCTCTTTCTAAATTAAGCACCCATCCACTTTAAATCTGGAAGTCTGTGTGACACAATCAAAACGCTTACTGCTTCATTGCAGTCTGCTCTAATTGCAGGTGCAGTTTCTGAAAATAACCATGAAGTTTGAAATTACAAGTTTACACACACACACATACTGTTTATATGCATTAGGACACACATACACACACACACACCAGGCTCTCGAATAACACTGCGTTGTTCAATGTTGTTTCATTATAACAACGTGGGCACCTAACTCTTGTTTGTATCAATTAGCCTATGGTGAAATCGGTTTTAGATATGCCATTCCACTTAAAGTTACAGAAGCTACGGACACTGTTAAGTGAGGACTTACTGTGTATGCACTAGGACACGCACACACAATCAAGTACCATATTCTAGAGAAATAGCTATGATTTTCCTTGAACATAATTTTCTCTGAAAAGTTGGGGTGCAGTGATATCTTTGAAATTTGGTTTCATCCAATTCTTGAATGCCCGGTTAGGACCTTGGCAGTGATAGGGACATGTAAGAATTATATTCTGTCTCCCTAAAGAGGAAGAGTGGGAAAGAGTTGGGAAGGATGTTAACTCAGCACCACATAAACTTTGCTAAGATCCTAGGGAGAGACCTCTGGAGGGGAGCGTCACATGGGTGAATGTTGAAACTTAATGGTTGAAAACTTCTGGGTAACATGCTGTGAATTACTGGACCTGGAAATCAAGTAATAAAAATGTGAAAAAGGAATTTTGCAACTAAAGAAGCAAAAGTTACCCAATGTCATCCTCAAAATGTTCCTGGATTTTCCTAGGAAATGTACCACACTGATTTTGCGTAACTTGAAACAAAGTCCCCAGAAGTGGAGCAACGAGAATGATGGTGACCGGAAGAATGTGTCCAGGTTAATTACGAAGGAAATGACTGAGGTACATAGTACCAAATTAGTACCATAATACCATAATACTCTGTTTAAAGAACAAATCATTTCGATCTTTACCATTTCAGCCCAATAATCAATGGTAAACTTTGTGATCAAGTTGGTACCTCTTTACATTTCTTTTACAGTATTTATCTTAGGTCTTCTGTGTAAGAGTATATGTACATAAACCCTAGCTTCCAAGACTGTGGGCTGCTGAGCGACTGGGACTATGTGTTGTTTCTCTCTGTGTCTAGCACAGGCCCAGCACGGGGCTTTGTACTTATTAGTAGCTTAGTAAATGTTGTTTGAATTGAATAGTTCTGTGTAGATGCTGCTGAGGCAGGTAACAGAGAGCAAACCTTTGACTTAATTAGGTTCAATCAATATATCATAAAATTCCCAGGAAAATTAAATTACAGGCCCAGGCCAGGAAGGTAAGAACAATGTGCACAACAGCTAAGATTATTATCTGTCTCTTTCGGCATCCAGAAGAAGTTGACCTCCACATCCTGATGCCTCCAGGGGTATAAAAAGTATCTGGCTGTGAACAGAAGGGAGACCATTCTATGGTACAGCTTGAAATGCATTTTTAAGAATGCTTCATACCTGTGGCAGCTTTTTAGGTGTAGCAATACCCAGCAAAGAAGTATATTTCCTATAGAGCTTTTCACCTGACAAGATCTTTGATAGGACATAAAATGGAATTACCAGTACCCAGAAGTCAGATTCGTCACCTGCAGAATGTCTTTATACCTCTGACTGATGCTCATTATAATGTTGCATGACAACAGTGATAAGGGTGAGTGAACTTTGAACTGGCTGGCAAATGAAAAATGACTTGTAGTTTTGTGAAAGCTCTGGAGAGATGACAATGTCTCAGATTCATGTTTTACTTATCTAATTATTATGATCCCTGACACCTGAGTATTAGGCCAAAGTTTAAAAGTCTACTTAACTGGAACTACCTCCTATTACTGTGGAACCCAGCTGATGGCAGCTCAAACTGTCATCCTTTCGGTTGTCCCGTTTATCTTGGCTTTCAGCTGCCACCTGTGCAAGTGGGCTATGAACTCCAAGGTCTTCATCTCCAGCAGGAACCTTCTGGCTGAGATCAATCTCATTTAGTAATTCATTTCAAATTTATGTATTAAGAATCTACTTAGTGTAAAGGGTGCTGGAGACATAATAAGACACAATGTCTTTCCTTAAGAAGTTCACGGACTGTTAGGGAGATGGAAAAGCCAATAATCATGACCCAGGGTCATCAGGGTTATGATAAAGGCATAACCAGGGGATCCTGGAAGCCCCAGAGCTGGGAAGGGAATTTCTACAGGAGATGACCTTTCCAGTGGTTTCCACTTATCTAAGGCTCAACATTTCAAGTAAAGAAATATTTTCTCTCCCAAACTCTCACTGCTTCCTAATATGTTCATTCCTGTAAATAGTATTACTATTTATTTTTCCCAGTGATTCAGGTTTAAACCTGGTGTTTCTGTTTTCCTCATTCCCTAGGCAGGGTTGTCCAACCTGCAGCCTGCAGGCCGCATGTGGCCCAGGATGGCTATGAATGCGGCCCAACACAAAACTGTAAATTTACTTAAAACATTATGAGATCTTTTTTTTTTCCCCATTAGTATTTGTGTATTTACTGTATGGCCCAAGACAACTCTTCTTCTTCCAGTGCAGCCCAGAGACGCCAAAAGGTTGGACGCCCCTGCCTACAGCCATTCAGCCGTTACATTTTGTAAATTTTTTTTCTTGCATTTCAGGTCCCCAAATCCTGGGTACGATAATGCCCAGAACCTTTGTTTTCTGCATCCAGTCATACAATTCCAAGCACTTACTGTTATCAGAGTTAAAACAAACAAACAAAAAACAACAAAAAACCACCTCACTAACTCAAACCACCTACTAGTCACCTCACTTATGGAATACTGAACTAGCCTCCTCCCTAGCCCAGACCTGAGCACCCTTTCCCCTGCGTACTGCAACTGAGAAGATACTCACCTGGAGTCTGGCTGGCTTGAGCATGTGGCTTTAAGATGAAGAGAACAAGAGCAAAAAAAAAAAAAAAAAAAAACAAACCTTTCCCAAACCTGTGGAACTAGTATCCAATAAATATGAGTAGGTATAACATCAAGAAAGGTTAGAGAATAGGCAGTATCTAGCAAGTCACCAGGAAAGCCCCAAGAGGGAAGTAATGATGACCCAAAGGGAGAAGATGTCAAGGACAAAAGAAAGATCATTGTATTAGTTTCCTGTGGCTGTCGTAAAAAATTCCCACAAATTTGAAGGGTTAAAGCAACAGAAATGTATTCTCTTACCACTCTGTAGATCCAAAAATCCTAAATTAGTACCTCTGGGCCGAAATCAAGGTGTTAGCAGGGTCACACTCTCTCCAGAGGCTTTAGGGGAGAGTTTGGTTCTTGCCTCTTTCTCTTTCTGGTGGCTGCTGGTGTTCCTTGATTTGTAGACGTATCAATCTAATGTCTGCCTTTCCCTTCTCTGTCTGTGTTTTCTCCCCATTTCTCTCTTATAAAGACACATGTGATTGCATTTAGGATGCACCCAAATAATCCGGGATAACTTCCCCATGTCAAGATCCTTAGTTTAGTCACATCTACAAAGTCCTTTTTTTTTTTTTTTGCCACATAAAGTAATATCCCCAGATTCTAGAGATTAGGATGTAGATATCTTATGGGGGCAGGGAGTGAAGGGGAGCGGAATGTTATTCAGCCTACTATAGTAATAAATGAAGTAAGTTTCAAATCATAATCCAGGCCTATAAATTTGGTCTCGTGTTTATCTTACAACTAGAGCTGGGTTTTAGGTGTAGATAAGGCACAGGGCATTTCTTTCCAGGGAAGTAGCATGAGCAAAGGCCCAGGGGCAACTGTGAGGATACAGAGAAGAGAACGAAGACTAGGCCAATTGGACTGGAAATGTCTTACGTGACATTTTGTTGTGGTGTGAGATCAGACAGGCTGCGTAATTAAAGAGGGACTGAATAACAGAGGGCATCTTCAAATGGGATGCTCCTGACAGAGGGACAAAGCTGTTGCTTCCTGCAAAGGAAACAGCGTCTTGGAAGCCCTGCCACAGGAGGATCAGTCTACACTCTCCTTGTAAGGGCCACCCCGTTCCTAACGGAACTAAGAAGCTTTGTGCAGAATCTTAAGTTAACGGTCTGGAAAGCCAAATTCCATCTCTGGACCCCTTCTCAGATATTCCTCTCAACTTGCTACTAACATGTCTAGCTTTAGACAAAACTGTGAATAAGAGCTACACTCTACCATACTCCACCGGGTTCTTTATGATTTGTTCTCCAGATACCTCTAGAACATCATCTCTTGTCATTTTTCTCATTACCCCTGGTCTCCTTTCAATTCTTTGAAGATATCAAACTCATTCTTGCTTTAGGATCTCTGAATGTTTTGTTTTTTCCTTAGAGAATGAGTTTTCCATTCTTCCAGTGATGGATTCTTCCATCATTTACAGGTCTGGTCCCATCTCCTCCAAATCTCAAACTAAATGTCGTTTCTTTCGGAAGATCCATTCTGACCACCTATTTAAAGTAGGTCTCCCCCCTGCACCTGTTAGCTTCCTCACAGCACTCATCACACTGGTAATGACAAGTATTTATTGTTTTACTTGCTTATTATCTGCCTCCTGTAATAATAAGGTTCATGAAGGAAAACCATTTTTGTTTTAGAGGAAGCCACTTTATTTATTTATGATTCCAGAGAGAAGAATGGAGGGGGTGGGGCAAGGGAGAACCATCAATATGAGAGAAACGTTGGTTAGTTTCCTCAAACCAGAGACTGAACCCACAATCTAGGCATGTGCCTGACTGGGAATTGAATCCGTGACCTTTCAGTTCATGGGGTGACGCTCCAAACCAACTGAGCCACACCAACAACGGCAAGGAATAGCATTTCTTTGCCTTCGTGTATTCAACAAGTATTTATTGAGCACTTACAATGTGTCGAGTGCTGTACCAGATACTGGGAGGCAGCTGTGAACAGAAGGATGTACTCCCCGTTGTCAGAGAGCTCCCATTCTAACATGAGGCAGGCAATCAGTGGACAAGAGAATATACAACATAGCAGGAGGTGATGGTGTCAGTAAAATAATTAAGCTGGTAAGAGTGTGGAAAGGCATGATGCAGAGTACTGCTTTATAAGAGGTGGTTAGAGAAGGCCTCTTGGAGGTGGGGACATCTGGGCAGAGACCTGAAGGAAGTAAGAAAGAAAGCCATGCAGATATCGGGGAGGAGTTTTCTAGATAGAGGCAACAGCAAATTCAACATCTCTGAAGTGGGAGCAGCTTGCTTGGCTGGTGTGTTTGAGGAAAGCAAGGAGGCCTGAGCAGCTCAATTGGAGATAGAAGGGAGACTATGGCAGACCTGGTAGATGCAGCAAATTCTGTGCTTTTCACTTAGAGATGCAAGTTGTTGGAGGATTCTGAGCAGGAGCATGACATGCTAGAACATATATTTTTTGAGGATCACTCTGGCTTTTGACTTAAGAATAGACTATATAGGCCCTGGCTGGTGTAGCTCAGTGGATTGAGCGTGGGCTGGGAACCAAAAGGTCCCGGTTCGATTCCCAGTCAGGGCACATGCCTGGGTTGCCGGCCAGGTCTCCAGTGAGGGCCATGTGAGAGGCAACCATACATTGCTGTTTCTCTCCCTCTCTTTCTCCCTCTCTTCTCCTCTAAAAAAAAAATAAATAAAATATTTTAAAAAATAGACTATATAGTAATGCGAGGATAATAGGAAGACCTATTAAGAACAGTTGCAATAACCCCCATACTCAATGACAGTGGCTTAACCAAAAGGAGCAAAGGTTGAGATGGAGAAAATGTTCAGATGCAGATAGATTTTGAGTAGAGCTGATAGGATTTCATGACTGCTTAGAAGTGGGATGTGAAAGGAAGAGGAGACAATGATGACCCCAAGACTTGTTTTTAATCTAAACAACTGGGAGAATGCATTGTCAATACACAAAACTGGAGCAGATTTTGGACGAGAAACCGGCACCTAGCTTTGGATATATTTCATTTGAGATGCCTAGGGGACATGCAAGTGGAAATGCTGAGGAGGGAGCTGGATGTATGAGTCTGGGATCCAAGAGGGAGGCTGGGATCAGGCATTTGGTCCTAGAGAAAATGAGGTAATGTCAGTGCAAAGAGTATATTTACAGCCATTGGAGCAGAAGGACAACTCGGGGAGTTTGCAATGAGAAAAAGGATGTGCCTAAAGACTAAAGGAACTCTGGTATTCCAAGATCAGGGCAATTAGGAACTAGTTAAGGAGATGGAGGAGTGGATAGTGAGATAGGAAGAGCTAAGATAAAGGGATGTCTAGGGGCTACGCAAAACAAGTTTTTCAAGAAGGAAAGAGTGATGGACTCAACAGATGCTGCTGGTAGTCAGATGTCTGCTTTGTTATCTCTTCTTTTTAATGCTGAGCAGGTAGTAGATGTGACACAAATATGTATTGAATGAGTAAAGAAATGAGCTGAAGCTTGTGTCCTTATTAATTCAATAGAGAACAAACGTCCTGGTTTCAGAGGAAGAGCTCTGGCGGCTTTTTTGATATATATGAGAGGGTGTTAACACAGTCTTTAGCTCACCCAGGTAGAAAAGCACACGCTGCTTTAAAGGAGACCCTGTTCTCTGAAGTACTAGCTAGTGAAGAAGAGAGTTCAGAGTCTGTTTCCCAGCACAGGTGGGAACCATAAGGTGGTGATGGTAGCGAAGGGCTAGGATAGATTCTCAGCTGCCTAAGTGCCCTTTGTGCCCGTGAAGAAGCAAGTCAGCACTTCCCTAGTAGCTCCCAATGCAGGGATCAAGGGAATGTTCAGTTATCCTTGGCTGTCTGCAGCCGCCACCCTCCATCTCACCAGAAGAGTTTGCCCCTCTGTGACTGGGCAGAGGTCAAGTCCCTACCAGAATGACAAATTACAATGCAGGTGCCCTGACCTTCAAGGGCTGGGGCTGCTCAGGCAAAACTAACTCATCAGTTTGTTTAAAGCAGTGCTGTCCAATAGGAATCTAATGCAAATCACATGTAAAATAAAAAATTTTTAGTAGTCGCTTTTAAAAAGTGAAATTAATTTTATTTTTTTCTTTTTCAACTTAATATATATATATATTTTATTGATTATGCTTTTACAGTTATCCCAATTTTTCCCCCTTTGCCCACCTCCGCCCAGTACCCTCATTCCGCCTAACAGTCCCCTCCAGTTCATGTCCATGGGTTGTGCATGTAAGTTCCTTGGCTTCGCCATTTCCTGTACTATTCTTAACATCCCCCTATTTTGTACCTACCAATTATGTGTCTTAAACCCTGCATCTTTTCTTCCATTCTCCCCTGTCCCCCTCCCAGCTGATAACCCTCCAAATGATCTCCATATCTATAATTCTGTTCCTGTTCTAGTTGTTTACTTACTTTGTTTTTTTAGATTCAGTTGTTAATGGTTGTGAATTTGTTGTCCTTTCAGTGTTCACAGTTTTGATCTTCTTTTTCTTAAGTAAGTCCCTTTAACATTTCCTGTAATAATGGCTTGGTGATGATGAACTCCTTTTGCTTTACCTTGTCTGGGAAGTACTTTATCTGCCCTTTCATTTTAAATGATAGCTTTTCTGGACAGAGTAATCTAGGTTGTAGGTCCTTGCTTTTTATCACTTGAATACTTCTTGCCAGTCCCTTCTTGCCTGCAAAATTTCTTTTGAGAAATCAGCTGAAAGTCTTATGGGAACTCCTTTGTACGTAAATCTCTGCTCTTCTCTGGCTGCTTTTAAGATTCTCTCTTTATCTTTCACCTGTGGCATTTTAATTATGATGTGTCTTGGTGTGGTCTTCTTTGGGTCCAACTTGTTTGGGACTCTTTGTGCTTCTTGGATTTGTATTTCTATTTTTTTTTTTGCCAAATTAGGGAAGTTTTCAATTTCTTGCTCTTCCTCTTCTCCTTCTGACATCCCCATGATTTGGATGTTGGTAATTTTAAAGTTGTCCCATTAGTTCCTAAGCCTATCCTCATTTTTTAAAAATTCTTTTTTCTTCCTGCTATTCTGATTGAATGCTTTTTCCTCCCTTGTGTTCCAAATGTTGGGTTGATTCCTGGCTTTACCCTCTCCACTGTTGGTTTCCTTTTTTCTTTCTTTCTTTTTTTTTTTAATTTAGTGTAACCTTCATGTCTTCCCTTAGTTGTTGCTGTACTCAGTGAGTTCTTTGAACATCCTGATCACCAGTGTTTTGAACTCTGTATCTGGTAAGTTGGTTATCTCAATTTTTTTTTAGTTCTTTTTCTGGAGTTTCGATCTCTTCTTTCATTTGGGCCATGTTTCTTTGTCTCCTCATTTTGGCAGCCTCCCTGTGTTTGTTTCTGTGTATTAAGTAGAGCTGCTTTGACTCTCTGTGAAAGACACCTGTCTGGATGAATGTGGCTTTTTTAAATCCTTGATTTACATACCACTCAATTTTCTGACAGTTCTGGTTGTTATTTGTTTTGAGAAATAGTTGTAATTCTCTCTGTGGTTGTGTCTACCTTTGCCTCTGCCTTGACAGGAACTCCACATTGCTCGACTGCACTTTCTCCCGCCCTTGGAAGATGGCCTCCACCAGAGGAAGAAACCTCGCCATGTCATAAACTTTGCTCATTTGCAGGCACCATTTTCTGCTTCACCTAGAAAATTGAATTAATTTTAATGATATATTTTATTTAATCCAACACATCCCAAGAATTGTCATTTTAACTAGTAATCAATGTACAAAATTATTAAAGAGACATTTTACATTCTTTTTTCTTTTTTTAAGGAGTCTTCAAAATCCAGTGTGTATTTATACCTATAGCCCATCTCAATTTGCACCAGCCACATTTTAAGGGCTAGTGAACCACATACGGTTTGGGCTACTGTATATTGCACAGCACAAGTCAAAAAGTTAACCTTTGCAAGACAATCACATCACACACATACATTTCTAAAAGTAGCTCTGGTGCCCAAATTCAAAGCTGCCTCAGCCAGTTTAATGTCCATGGCTCACAAGTGTGAGCTTCTTCAGGGGAAGTCTGAAGACTAAAAGAAGAAGGTCCCATTAAGGGGTATGGACCCCGGGGTAATGAAATTGTACCTTTCTGCACTCTGTTCCCTAGGACCAGATGTCTGCAGTCCTCATGCTGCTTTGGACCCTCTATTTCACAAAGAGAACTGAATGTGTAAACTAGATCCCATGAAATCCTGTCCTGAGCAGGAAGTAGAGAGTACTGTGTAGGCATCCATCTTTACCCAATCTTTTCCCCAAGACTTCATAGATGCTTCCTCTCCTCCTCTGGTGCTGGCTGCTCTAGTCCGAGGAAGGTCAATGACTACATGAATCCTCTGGAGGAATTACAGGCATCTCAGCAGATGGAGGTCTGGATACATGAACTATGAGTGACTCAATGTGTTCCACATCTTACTCTGCTTACATTTGGAACAATTATGCCTGGGGAGAAGAATAGTTAGTTCATAGAAGTGAACATATAATGGTAGTATTTTAGGTAACATTGGTCCTGAATAAGGAGTGTGGGTGTAGGGGTTGGATGACAGGGGACACTGGCTCTCAGGGCAATGAGCTGGTCAGGTGTCTAATCCCATGTCCCTTCCCTCTTTCTGCAGAGGTTGTGGGGACCCTGCCTACAGGCTCAGTGCTCCTTGTGCTAGACATGGAGGCCCGTAAGTCAGTACCTCATAGCTGGTCCTTCTCTGAATCTGAACTCCTTTCTGTTCTTAGAAAACTGACCCTCGCTCTTTCTATAGGATCAAGCCCACACCTAGTCCATGCCTATTCAGCACCATTGAACTTTAAATCTCCAGGCTAGACATCATCCATTTCCTTTGGTGATCTGGACCAGTCTGACAGTGTATTAAAAGCTCCATTTTCCTCCCTTCCGAAAGGTGTGGTGTGTATTAGACTTAATGATAGTAATAGTTCTGTTTGTGGAGCTTCTATAATGGTGCAAGGCTCCAAGCTTGGTGTGTCATACAAATTACATCACTTACCCTTCACAGCAACCATGCCAAGTACATGTTGTTATCCCCATCTTAAAGATGAGGTAACCACAACTCAGAGATGTTAATTAACTAGCTGACAGTCTCACAGCCAGCACATGGTAGAATCATTAAAACCCCAATTAGTCTGAGTGCACAGCATAGACCGAATTCTACCACCCCACCAAATGCTGTCCTAGTCAATATCTGGTAGGCCTGGGGTCTAACGTGCTCCCATCTCACTCATGTGTGTGTGCCTTGTCTGTGTGATTGTGCTTCTGTCCTGGACCCTGACTGCTACTCTTGGGCTGAAGCCCCACTCTGACCCCCAGTCTACTTTGCTGAGGCCCTCACACCTGCCTCAGGGTTTGACTACCTCCTGTGCTGGAGGGCTGCACCTGTTTTCTCCAGCTGTTGGATGGAATATTGTGCTCAGGTGTTCAGACTCTCCCGGAATCATGAACGCCCCTCCTCCTTGACAGCGTGCACGATCACCGCCTGGAGATGGTTGCTGCTGTGCACCACCAGCTCTTCTCTCAGTGGCGCAAGCACATTCATGCCAGCCCATGTCGGGACCTGTATACAAGGCTATGTGCAAGGCTACCATCGAGGTTTGTGCTTGGTCATGAAATTGACAAAAACTGGGAGATGTTTTGTGTGCCCTGACCCTCCACCCTTTACCCTTTTTTTCTAGCTTTACCATCTCCCATTGAGCTCTTTAACTCAAAGACTATTCTCATTCAAACTCCTGTTTTATGACATAGTTTCGGATCAGCTAAGATCTGATATGGTTCCCAGTCTCTACCTTCAACTTCAGTCACTGTAACTATTGCCTTGGGGAGGACGTGCCATGCCCAGTGACCTCTCTAACTTGTGGGACTTGCCCTAGTGGTTTTGCTGGGCTTCTGCCTAACAGGAGAGGCAGGGATTGGGCTCCTGCTGGCCAGTTTGAACACTGGCACCAACCCATGTCAGATCCTATTCTGTGGTTTGGACAGCTGGCTTCTCTCCTTGGGGCCATGCCCAAGACCAAATTAATCCCTCTTGCTTGGTCACTGCCAATTTTCAGCTCATTCTTTGAGTGCTCACCCACCATTGACATCCCAGCATGCCCTGTAACCAAGTCAGCCCAAATTACAGCATCCAGTTTCCCCCGCATTTCTGAAAATCCCTGCCTAAACTGTTGTGCCTGGTTATTGCTTCAGGACTCCCATTCTCCAGGGCTGGAGGCTACACGGGGTTGTCAGGCCCAATGCCGGGCTTTCCCCTGCCACGCTATCCCCACTGCTGTTGGTGCGTCCACGTATGGATCTCGCTGAGACCAACTGCCCACCTGGATTGCTGCCGCTGGCCTCACTCTGTGGAGCAATGCCAGCTAGCTGGACATCTAACCAGGCCCACTCTCTGCCTCCCTGTCACTCACCACCTTGTGACCCCTGTTGCTACAATCTCTCGTTCCTTGTGGTGGTCTGTCTGGTGTCTGGTCCGGGCTGTTCCTCATCCAGCCCCAGTCCCAGGCTCTCATGTTCAGAATCTAATGTACTACAAGGGGATTGCCTGCCTGCAGTACAGAGGACACAGTGTCTGCCTGCGTCCCCTCTCGTTTGTTTTACCATTTATCCTCCTACACCACACACTGGTGTGTATTGATTTCTAGAAGCTTCATATGTGTGAGTCATCTCCTTGATTAGATTTTGAGCTCCTTTAGGTTAATAA
Organism: Micronycteris hirsuta; assembly: GCA_004026765.1. Taxonomy (NCBI): domain Eukaryota; kingdom Metazoa; phylum Chordata; class Mammalia; order Chiroptera; family Phyllostomidae; genus Micronycteris; species Micronycteris hirsuta. The sequence goes on from PVJI01009126.1 coordinate 42,152, forward strand.
ACATGTATTATCCTGAATTAACTTCATATACATCGAATCCTTACTATGTCCTTAGCCCTATGCTGGATCCTAGGGTGGGAGTGAGTGAGTTAGGGTGAAGCACACACATAGCATCATGTATCAAAAAGAAGGCTTAGCCCTGGCGGGGTGGCTCAGTTGGAGCATCATCCCATAAGCCAAAAGTCATGGGTTTGATTCTCAGTCAGGGCACATTCCTAGGTTGCAGGTTCAGTCCCTGGTTGGATCTTCTATAGGAGGAGCTTATCGATGTCTCTCTCTCCCTCTTCCACTTCCTCTCTCTCTGGAATTAAAAAAAAAAAAAAGAAGCAGCCTTATATCTAGTGAGGTAATAAGATCAATATGACTGGTCATCCAAATTGGGAGGCTTTTGAGAGTGCCTTAAGAATAATTAAGTTAATGGTTTATGGCATGTGTAAACCAGGACTACTATGGGAGACTGGGAAGCATGGTCGCATTGACTGTATACTGTCCAGCTTGGCTTTTGCAGGCCCAGCCCACTGAGGGGCTCACGTGCGCGATCCGGCTAGTGGCTGTGCCGGGCCCAGAACCTCCACCTGCGGGCTCCCAGCCCTTGCCGTTTCTGTTGTCTTTCATTTGAATCTCTGCCCTTTAGGAGTTTGTAATCTAGTTAGCAAATCTATAAGAATCCAGAAAACCATAAGACAATGACGCTAACAAAGTGCTAAGTCAATGATATAGGTGGGCATTTTTCACATGGTTTTCTCTGGTAGCCCAGGCTTCCTCAGGCCTAGGACACGACATCTCCGCTTCTGCAGCCCCTCTGCTTTCCATATTGGCTTCTGCTGAAGTTGTCCTCAAGAAAAAGTATATGGCTTTAAAAAGTACGAAACCTTATAGTAGACAATAAATACAATGAAAGGTCCGGGGAGGGAGAGATTCTTCTTGTGCTGGTAGGCTTTTAGAAGCCATAGTACTTAAGTTAGGCCTTGAAAGATGGATGGAATTGAGATACTTCTAATGTACTTCCAACCACATCCAACTCAATATTATGATCAAAGCTGTTGCTTAATAGATACTAGTTGACTTTTTTGGCCCTCATATACACACAAGTACATTTTGTGGTTTTTTAAAAAAGGACAATAATAACAGCTAACCAACATTGCCTCATGCTTATTTCTCTGATTCCTGCTTCCTGAATTATTCCACATCCTCACTCTTCCTGCCTTATTCCTAATGAACACTTACCATGGCTGTTCGCAATGATGATGTGAGGTTCTCCTTCTAGAAGGACTGCTCGCCTCCCCAACATGAAGGAGTCCTATTGATTTGCTTCTAGGGGTGGTGATAGCCTACAGGGTGTGATGGTGCTGCTGGTCCACAGGCAGGCCATCTGGTGGAGGTCAGTGGCTTACAGGTGGTGTGGTCTGACTGGAGCTGATTCCTATCAATAGAACACCATGGCCTTGACCCCATTCACACAGGAAATGGAGGTGCTAATGAGCTCCATCCATGCTGTGTGCACCAGCTATCTGATCAGCAGGGATCCACAAGGCTCTATCCACCTGTAACAGTGAGCCTATGGGAAAGAGTTGAAGACTTCCAAATAAAGCCCTGCTAGTGGCAGCTACCAGTCATTCCAGTGGCCTTGTTGCTTGTGAAGGAGTGCAGGTGGGCCACAGGGTTTTCCTGCACATTTGTAAAATACACCATTCAGAAAAGGAAATGGAAGAGAAACTGGGTTTGGGTTACATCCAAGCCCTGGTGGCTCACCTGCCTTATGGCCACAGTGGTGTCAAAAGACACATAAAAACCCCCGGCTCTAGTTCAGTTTTCGCCTTAACCTTGGAGCTTCAAATTAGAGCATTTGCAAAGACGGTTCAATTCTATCACATCTACAAAGATTTTCTATTTGAGAAAATGTAACCAGCACAGTTCTCTAACCTTCCAGGATATGCCACCACCTCTCTGTGACCCTGGAGGAAGTGAAAGGAACTTCATCTTGCTTCTCTTTGTACAGATAGGAAATCAATTCTCTTATTTCTTATGGAAACATAAAGTTCTACCACACATAGATCAGAGGGCCGGCGGTCTGTTCTCATTCAGGTTGTTCTCGCCACCTTGGGCCCGATCTAGACCAATACATGTACAATGGACACAAAAGGATATGAGGCTCTAGTTATCACCAGTCATCAGTGACAAATCACTGTGGACACTCTCATACACACAAGAGCAGTTAAAAGCCTTACTTATTTTTAAATATACACTCAAATAATTGCACTTGAATATAATAAGCACTTTACATACGTTATCTCACTTCAGCTTCACCTGGGCGCTAGGAAGTGGGTATCACTAGGTTTTATAGGTGAGGAGACAGGCACAGGAAACCAAGTGACTTGGCAAGGCAGCAGAGCTAAGCTCTGAGTCTGCATCTCTCTGAAGCCCATGCTGTAATCAATATGCTCTGCCCTCCTATCAAAGGCCTAATCAAATATCGATTCTTTACTCTCTGTACTTAATTTCCAACAATACATTTTCAATTAGGGAGACAATGCCTTGAAAACCCTGCAATCTAGAAGGCAGTTAATGCTAAATAAATGCTTCCCCTCTGGAGGCTGCAGTACATGTAAGGGCAAATGTCACCAGATATGATCAAGAAAGAGTTTGGTATTTAGTGCAAGCATTCTGAACATTTTACTTATTGCCTGTCAAAAGCATATGTAAAAACCAAAGATTCAAGTTTTCTGTTGCTTAACCATGATAGACATTGCAAAGACGTTTCACTATAACCCCTAAAGGAAGTTGCAGTCCTGGGAAATTAGTAGTTGTTTCAAACTGGCTGAAAAAAACGAATTTGTCAAATTTAGACTTACATCAGGGAAGGGCAGACATATGCCTCCTGGAAATCAGTGTTAAATAGCATAAAACTTGTACACTGGGAACCTATAAATCATTTTTTGTTTGTTTTTGCAACAATTCATGCTCCACTTAACAACTTAACTGAGTTTCAATGTATGTCACAAGGATTTTGGCTCATGCCTTTTAGCTGGTAAAATAAATGCACTCGTGAGCTCCAGGAACACAAATGGGAACTTGATTTATACTAAGAGAAAATAATAATCAGTAAAAAGTTTTCTGGTGTCAGGAAGAGAATTGACATCTGGGAAGAAATTAAGCACAGGATTTCAAGGAAGACAGAAAGAACAACAGCTTTAGGATAAAGGTTAATAACCAAGCTGGGTGGGTCTTAGCAACTAAAAATAGGAGTAGGTGAAGTTCTGGAGTGTCTGATAATTAAGAGTAGATTTGAATCCCAGTGTTATCTCTGACGTATGGGACTTTAAGGAACACAATTGTTCTGTGCCTCAGTTCCTTTATCTGTAAAATGGAGACATCGACCGCCTACTCAACTCCCCTTGTGGTTATAAAGATTACCAAGATCAGGATTATGAAGCAATACACTGTAGAGATATGGAATGCTACTCTTAGTTATAAACTTTGCAGTATTTTATTTTCAGTTTCCTCTGACTAAAGTATACTACTAATCAAATTTCCTGGTCTTGGATGATTACTTTCTCATTATTTTTCACAAGTTCTAATTTGGAATGCATAAGAAATCAAAAGTTTATTAGTTACTGCAAGCTTCATATATGATGCCTGAACTGGAATACATAGCTACATTTAGTGTCTTAAATTTCAGGTTTATTTAAAAGACATGGGTGGTAAAACCTAGTTGACAGCTACAGACCATATTGGAGTATCACCACCCTGCCTCTTCACAGCTGATCGATCCTCCATTGTATATAGAGGTTGGTGGTCAGTTGTCATAGCCAGTCCTTGTAGATAACTGGCCTGGGTAAATTCCTCCCATTGATCTGCCAACGGCAACCAATGCTCAACTACAGGAAGAGGGTGTACTCAGCCCACACACAGGGTGCACCTCAAATACCTAGCTTGGGCGATAGGGGAGGCTGTGATAATGGACCTACAGGACACCTACTACATTAGGCCACACAACCGAGACAAATAGTCAGAGCAGCTCTACCTAATACATAGAAACAAACACACAGAGCCTGCCAAAATGAGGAGGCAAAGAAACATGGCCCAAATGAAAGAAGAGATCAAAACTCTAGAAAAAGAACTAAACAAAATAGAGAGAAGCAATCTATCACATGCAGAGTTCAAAACACTGGTTATAAGGATGCTCAAGGAGCTTAGTGAGGACCTTAGCAGCATAAAAAAGACCCAGTCAGAAATGAAGGTCCACTAATCGAAATGAAGAACAATTTACAGGGAAACAACAATAGAGTGGATGAAGCTGAGAATCAAATCAATGATTTGGAATAGAAGGAAGACAAAAAACAACCAATCAGAGCAACAAGAAAAAAAAAGAGGATAGTGTAAACAGCCTCTGGGACAACTGCAAGATGTCCAACATTCACATCATAGGGGTGCCAGGAGGAGAAGAGAAAGAGCAAGAAATTGGAAATCTATCTGAAAAAACTGTGAAAAATACTTCCCTAATTTGGTGAAGGAAATAGACATGCAAGTCCAGGAAGCACAGAGAGTCCCAAATAAGATGGATGCAAAGAGGCCCACTCCAAGACACATCATAATTAAAATGCCAAAGGTTAAAAGCAGCAAGAGATAATCACTTAGTTATCTACAGGGGAGTTCCATAAGGTTGTCAGCTGATTTCTCAGAAGAAACTTTGCAGGCTAGAAGGGACTGGCAAAAAATATTCAAAGTGATGGAAAGCAGGGACCTACAGCCAAGATTGCTCTACCCAGCAAAGCTATCATTTAGAATTGAAGGGCAGATAAAGAGCTTCCCAGACAAGAAAAAACTAAAGGAGTTCATCATTACCAAACCATTATTATATGAAATGTTAAAGGGACTTATTTAAGAAAAACAAGTTCAAAACTATAACAATAAAATGGCAATAAATACATATCTATCAGCAATTGAATCTGAAAGTGAAAGAACAAACTAAGCAAATAAGAATTGAGACAAAATCATGGATATGGATTTTGGTGGTTGCCAGATGGGAGAGGGACTTGGGGGAATGGATGAAGAGGTGAGATTGAGAAGTACAAATACTGTAAGTAGTTACAGAATAGCCATGGGGATATAAAGTACAGTATAGGAAATGGAGTAGCCAAAGAACTTAAAGGCATGACCCATGGACATGAACAACGGTGTGGGGATTGCCTGAGGGAGTAGGGGCTGCTGCGTAGAGGGGGGCAAAGGGGGAAAAATCAGGACAACTGTAACAGCATAATCAATAAAATATAATTTAAAAATAAAAAATAAAAGATATGGTGGTTAAAATAAGGAATTGAATTTTTATCTTCTGGAGCACAATTTTATGATTAATTTAATCATTGTTATATACAGTGTAAATTTTAAAATGAGTTCATAGATTAGGAAGAAAGATAGGAAAAAGTAATTACTGTAGGAAAACAAAGAGGATTGCTAGCATCCTGGTCTGCTGACTTAGCATGTCAGTTTTATAATATAAGACGGTTGAGTCAGGTCCAAGCTTTTTGGGAGTAATAAAAGACTGCTTCCAAAATCACAGCAACCTGGAAATGATGTGTCTTTTCACAGATGGTACACAGGGTTTAGCTACTGACTTGCTTTTTCAAGGACAAAATATTTCCTGGCCAATTAGTAAAATACTTTGAGGTGGAACTTTACTAGTGCATCTGTAACTGTTTAGACATGAACTGTTACCATTTTGAAAGGCCACTGGACCAGGATATCATCCAAATTCACTGTGGAAAAGAGGCCATAGGTTGCCTGGGAGGAGGATGGAATGGAGGATCCAGAGAATAGAATTTCAGCTCTGGCATTCCTTTACTTCTTGTCCCTCATCCTGGTGTAGCGATGCACCCAGCCCAATTAGATGCTCACCTGGACAGCTCAGGTCCCGCTGAGTTGTGTAGACCAGGAAGGGAGGAAACATGGGCCTTGCCTTCTAAAGAGCTTTTACCTCGATGAAAATTCTGTAGACCGTCATGATTGGAAGTAGAAGGCATGCTGTGAAACAGGAAATGATCCAGGGTCAAATGCAGCTTACCAGGCTGGAGTCAGAACTCAGAGGAGAGGAGCCAAGGGAAAAGAAAGCCAAAACGGACATCACTTACCAATATCACAGGGCGCCTGAGACAGGGCACCACTCCAAGCATAGGTCTGCCCCAGGCAGTGTCTCCTCCCTCAACAATAAACTGAATAAAAATTCCTGCGCTCCTACAGTGCACCAAGCACTATGTTAGGCGGTGAGGGTACTGCAGGAGGTTTGGGTCATTTGCTATCCATTCACCTATTCTTCTGATAAGAAATATATGATTTTCTCTTAGGGACCTACATCCTCGCAAAGTCCACATTGTTTAGGGTCTCGGCCCCAGCAGGGCTGGAACAGGTGCCTTGGGGCTGGCCGATCACCACACTGAATCCCCCTGGTTAAGGATCAGGTCAGAGGTGGCTGAGTCAGTCAGGTTCCTCCAATCGGAATGAACCCAGGATGGAAGAGGGAAGCACCAAGAAGACAGCCTTTTCCTGGGATTCCTAACAGTAAGAATGAAGTGAGCCTGGAATTGCCACCGCCTTGTGGGTGGCAGAGCTGAGATGGAGAGAAATGGAATTCTGAAGATACTGTCAGAGCCTCGGAATCCAGGCTAAGTCAGCCTGGCACTGGCCCTGAACATTCCAATTTTATGAGCCTACAGACTCCCTTTTTTTTTTTTTTTTTAACCTGCCTTGGCTTAAACTAATTGAATTTGTTTTTATGTCCTTTGCATGGACACTGAAAGTTTTGATACTGAGACATTGATGAGAAAACATCATTGCTAATACTGAGGCAGCAGATGTGTGGTAAGTGAAAATTTAGAGAGATGTTCTCAGTGTGACAGGGTAGAGCAGAGAGGGAGCCGCTGATTCTGTCCGGGGGAGTAAGTTTCCTCAGCCTGGGAAGGATGACAGTTGGTGACAAGCCTACACTCCTACCGACCATAAGACATATGATCTCCCTTCCTACATGCCTCAAGCTAATTAGTTCTAGGAGGATCCAGTGATCTAGAAAAAATTTCTGGTGACTCCTTTCTTCCTTCAATTTCCCCTGGTCTGTGCATTTCCATTAACTGGTGGATATTGCTGAGGACCCTACAGTCTTATAGCGAGTAGGTGAAAATGTGAAGAGAAATAAATATTTTTCTTTCTTTAGGGAAGCAGTAATTGGCATTAAACTCCCTCTATGACAAGAACAGTTCATGCAAATTACAAAAAAAAAAAAGGACAATTTATTGCACTGCAACTATTTCTTATGGCTGGATATACTCTTGAGAAAAATTCTACTGAAAAAAAAACCCACAATTAAATTTCTGCATTCATATGACTCCTGTGCTCTCAAAGTTGGACGGCCTACTTCAGCCTTTAGCAGCATGGGGATGGTTCTGTGGCTGTGTTTTGAATTTGCAAGGCTTGCTTGATAAAGAGTGGTAATATTCTGTGGGACATACCATTGTCAGGTGCAGGCTAGCATGGAAGAGCAGAACAGTGAGGTGGAAAGAGCATGACCTTAGAGTCAGATAGATCTATTTTGATTTCCTTCTGCACCCAAGCAATAATTAACTTCTCTGAACATCGATCTTTTTGTAAAATGAAGATAATAGTACTTCACTTCCAGGATTTCTGTGAAAAGTGAACAAGACCCAGTGCCTTGCACACTGCTGTTCACATTCTATTTTACTATAAAAGAATCATTACGATCAGTGTATATTTTAATTGACTTCTGTCTCTAAAAGCCAACATTTTCTAAATATTTAGCCAGTCCTCTACTTTCCCTTCTCCAAGCTCAGTGTACCCCAGCTTACTCTCTTCCATTCCCAGAGAAGAGCATGAAGACTGGAGTTTCCATCCGCAACTTGCAAAGTAACAGGGAAACTGATGAGCCACATGTCCAGCTGGGACCACAGTGGGGAGGGCAGATTAGAGAGTGACAGCTGGCCTGAGAGAAACCCTCCCTAAAAGGATCAGGAGCTCTAGTCCAGGCTGCAGAGCCTTCGTGGCTGAGGTCGGGTGGCAGATTTCTTCTCCATTTTTTTTACCTGCATAGTTACCACCACTAGGCTGGTCTGTAACACAGCTCGACTCCTGTGTAGAGACCCCATTAGAGTGCATACTTCTTGAGGGGACACACCCAACCTTTCATTTACTTTGGGGCCTCGAGGCCTGACCAGTGCCAGGCTTGCAGTCTGCACAGACTGAATATTTAGGGAGCACTGTATGCACAATGAGTCCAGAGCCTGACTGCCATTCCTTCCTTGCTCTTTCCCCACGGCTGTGCCTGGATTTGTGAAAATGTGAAAGCACTGATTTCAATCCTCTTGCCAGATAATACAGCTATACTTTACCCTCCTAGCCTTGACGACACAGACAAGCATCCAGAGACCTTAAACTGACTCCGAAGGTAGAGGGAGATAGTTTTGACGATTCAAAGGAGATTAGACAGGGCAGCGGTGGGGTGGAGCGGGGGAATGGTTACATTGGTCCTAAAAACAAACAGAAAGTTTGATTTCCAGCTGGATATTGTGTTACATTATATTGTTAAGGAACTGACACCCCCAAAATATGAATACCTTAAAAGGACAATCTATTTTCCTCTCACATAACGAGAAGGCTGGATGCAGATCATCGAGGGCTGCCCAGTGGCATCGTGATACCCAGCCTCTCTGGATTTCTTCTCTGCCGTGCATAGCATGTGGCTTCCATCTTCACGGAAGCCAATGGTGCTGAAAACATCACATCCAAGTTGGAAGAGGAGGATGAGGGAGTGCCTGCCAGCTGAGCAGCCCCCTTTAAAAAGCTTTCCCAGAAGCCCTGTCCAAAGTCTCCTATTTCACCTCCTGGGCCATTCATTCTGCACGGAATGGAAGTAGAGCATATGTTTTTAGAGCCTGACATATTTACACCTCCCAAATATAGAAGTTAGTGAAGAAGAAACTGGGTAGGCAATTAACAGGTTCTGACCAATTATCGTATCACTCAAGATGAGTAAATGAAGATAACAGAAGACATCCTGTAAATTTATGGAGAAATAGTCGGGAGGCTGAAAGAGCAGACTTGATGAGGCTGTGCTGGAGGGGACACCGGAGAACCACACAGCAGGTCTGGCCAGCTGTGCACCGACCAGGAGGCCGCTGCTCTCAGAATTACTGAGTGTCTCCACCGCTGGGCTTGGGGCGAAACCCCTCTCCCGGCGCATGGCTTCCTCCTTACGTGGCTTCATTCCTCCCTGCAACTTGGCAAGGGCTACCCTCTCATGTGGAAACATGAGAGCTGCGTGGGAGTCTAGGAAATGGAGTTTTCAGCCTTTGAGTCTGTGTAATATATAAAGCAGGCTAGAATGAATGTTGAGTAAATCAATCGGCAATATTTCCCCCAATATTTTAACTCCATCATATAATACACAAATTTTCCATTTTCAGTAACTATAAAGTTCTTTCCTTTATAAATTCATTCATTTACTTAGCAAACGTTAACCAAGTGCGTGCTTTGGGTTAGGTGCCCCGCTAGGTGCTACGCACAGAAGACAAAGTTAAGGTCTGCGCCGGGGGCGAGAAGATGAGGGCTGACAGTGAAGTGGTTTGTGGGGAACTGGAAGGTGCTGGCAGCCTCTGCTCATCGCCACGCGTGTGTTTCTGGGAAGGATCACATCTCATCATTTTCAGACCTCCCCACATCTCAAGAGAAGCCAGAATCTGAACTTTCAAGTGACCTCTTCACCTTGTTAAAATCAATGACTTTTAAACACCAGCTGCACATTACAATAACTTAGGGATCTCTCAAAAGTACTGCTGCATACCCTGCTCTAATCATGAGAAAAAAATCAAACAATCTCCATGTAAGGGACATTCTACAAATACCTGACCAGGAATCCTCAAGGCTGTGTCACCAAAAACAAGGCAAGTGTGAGAAACTGACAACTAAGAGTAGCCTAAGGGGACCTGACAACCAGGTGGGATGTAACCTGGATGGGACCCTGGAACAGGAAAACAAATGAGAGAAAAGCCCCAAAGTCTGAATAAAGTATGACATTAGTTAATGATAATGTGTCACTATGGTTCATTAAGTGACACATGTACCATAGTGATGTCAGGTGTCACGGCGGGTAACTGGGTGTGGGTGTAGGGAAGTCTTCAGTGCTACGGTCACAAGTGTAAGTCTTCAACTGTTCTCGAATAAAAAAGTTTATCCAAAACAAATAGCGATGATGAAAAGTACTCAATATATGTTAGCCACATTGTCCATGACTGCACAAGTTTATATGAATATTTTGTGGGAAAGATAAGAAAATAAACTGATGATCGAGAACACAGTGAATTAAGGGCTCAAGTTTTTTGGGGGGTCTTTTTATTTTTTTGTTGTTGCTGTTTTTAGCTTTATAGACCGACTAAATATTGATAGTAACTCCATTATTTAGGTAGGCCTTGAAGAGGTATAGATTTACTTGTGAGAAATAATAAAATTTGTACTTATAATACTGAAAACAGAAACAAATAGTGATGTTAAGACTCTTCCCAGACAAAGCAGAATCACTAAGAGGGCAGGACTCCAGTACTGACTTTTTGGGAAAGTTCTCCAGGTGATTTTAATGTGCGTTTGGGATTGAGAACCTGCGCTTTGCATTTGGCAGCCAATTCATATATTTTAAAAACACTGTGATGGTAACACAAAACATCTGTGGGGCCACGTGCAGCCTGTCGCCACCAGTTGGGGGATGCTGTTCTACACTTTCAAGGCAATTGTAGTATAGTTAGGGAGGAAGACATATCATCCGATACAGGAGCCATGGCTGACATTTGTATCGCGTACGAGGAGTTTCAGAGAAGCGGCGGGGGTCCAGCGGGAGAGGGAAAGGCGCTGGCGGCCGGGCGACTGCGATATATTTATGGAATGCCTCCTGACATCTCTTCTCATTGCTACCTATTTTCTTTCCCTGTACTTGTCAGCTATTATTGACCCAGGAAACTGGAGTAGGGGAAGCAAATAAAATCCAGGGAAAGAGAATGGATCAGCCTTATTTCTCAAAGAGGGGTCCTTGATCTGCCTGGTTGGTGGCACCTGGGAGCTTGTTAGACATGCAGACTCTCAGGCCCTGTTTCAGAACTATCGGATTAGAGTCTGCGTTTTAATGGTATCCCCTGGTGATTTTTAGTCACACCAACTTTTGAGAAGCACTGATGTAAATTAGTAACCCATTCCAGCACTAAGAGAAGGTGCTGAGGAGAGAGGAGGAGAAGGGCGAGAGTTTAGTCACGAGTGTTGGACTCTATTCAGGGTTGGAAAGGGTGTGGAAACAGCCGGGTAGTTTTGTAGCAACCAAGAATGTTGGGGCAGTTCCTTGTTCGGGGGTATTATTCAGGGTCAATTCATCACTTCATTGCACCCAGTATGACAGAAGACCAATGGAATAGCATTGGCTGAGGACGGGTCTAACTTTAAGAGTCTGAGATGACGCTCCAGGTGCCTGCAGCCTGTACCTGGCACTGAGGACATCCAGAGGCTCCATGCACTGTCCTCTGTTAAAGGACAAACACTAGGGTCCTGGAAAGGTCCCTGGGCTTAGAATGAGGCTGCTTCCTCATTGCGGGTGATGCCAGATGCCACAGATTTTTGCAGTTGATGTCATCACAATGTCCAAAAAAACCAAGTTGGAAGCCATATCTCGGCAGCTACCAGTTTGTACCTTCAGAAACCCCATAAGGCAAATGGCATCTCAGCAATCCAGGGAGGAGACTGAGGCATGTCACCCCACCTCAGCAAAGACATGTCTTTCTGTGTACCCAGGTGCCACCCTGGGAAGTGTGGGGGTGGTGCATGTGTTCCTCTGAAGGGGAAGAAATTGTCTCGTGAAGAGTTGGAACCTTCCCTATCTTCCTGAAAGCACCAATTTTAAATCCAAAGACAGTGAATTGCCTTTAGTCAGCAAGTTGGGGTGCTCCCACTCCACAGCCCCTATCATTAGGAGGAATAATATAATATCGAGAAAATAAATTTAGTAGTGTGTTTTTTCACATCTGAGATGAAGGGCATGCACTTCAACCCTGCTGTGTAGGAGGGGTTGATAAGGAGGTGAAGTCTGAGTTAGGTTAAGAGGTGAGGAGTGTTTGCCAGGAGGACCGGCCGGCAGAGGAGGGCATTTTAGGCAAAGGCATAAGGTTGTCAACGGCATGGTGGACTTGAGCTGAAAACTGTCCAGATGGTTCGAGAATAGGGTGTGTGTGGGATTGCGGGGTCGGGTGGGAAATGAAGTGGTAGGTAGGGCCAGCTCTTAGAGGACACTAGATGACATGCTGCTTGGATTTTATGTTTATGGGCAACTGTGGAGAGGGAGATGGACATGCCGGGATTTTAAGTGGATTCAAGTCTCGGAGTTAGCACCCAGGCACCACCGCAGAAAACGGGTTGGAGCAAATTGACATTGGAGGCAGAGACCACTCAAGAAGCTAATGATGGGGGAAGGGCTAGCATGAGGTACAGAAAGAAGCCTCGGTTTGCTCCGATGGGTTACTGCGCGGCGTGAACGAGGGAGAAGGGGCTCCGCAAGACATTCCCCTCCTCTGCGGAAGCCTCCGCTTACCAGTGCGCGTTTGGGCTGTTTGTAGTATCTGGCTGTTAAACTGCTGCCATTGAACATTCATATATAAATTGATGTTTTTAAAATTTGGAATTTTGAGGGGAATGAGATTATATCTACAAGTTCTGACTATTTTGTTAACATGCAAAACAGCTTAATAATGCTTTTAAATATTGCCGATGGCTTTCTGGAGAGATACCACTCATAGCTTACTGGCAGCGATCTGTACACCCTCCCAGTGGACTGGGTTTGGATCCTATGAATCGATTTTAGCTCATTTGAAAGATGGATCCTAGAGTTATTTACATACTGACTTCCATAATGAATGGTTAGCCTGTGTATTTTGTGTGTGTTGTTCTGCTGTGTTTTTTCATGCTACTGTGATATTTTTGATTGACTATAGTGACCACCAATCTTCCATGGCTGTAACACTCTCATAGTTTCAACTTTTACAATGGGCTTTATTTCATTGTACAACATGAGGTAAGAATTCACATAATTATTGATATTGATATCTTGTTATCCCAATAACATTCACTAAATAGTGACCCCTTTCCTGATTGGTATTCTTTTCGGTTGTTACTGTTTTCTGGTTCTAGAACAAACATCTACTACATCTGCTTCATTGGTTGTTTTTAAGGTATGTCACTAATTTATGGCAATTCAATTGAGATGCGTGGATCTATGCTTTTCCCCTGTCCAGTGTGGCCATGGCTCGTGGTCCCAGGAAGCATCTGAAGCATGTAGCATCTCCAAAGCCCTGGATGCTGGATAAGCTGACTGGTGTGTTTGACCCTTGGCCATCTACCAGACACTGCAAGCCGAGAGAATGTCTCCCTCTCATCATTTTCTTAAGGAACAGACTTAAGTATGCCCTAAGAGGAGATGAAGTGAGGAAGATCTGCATGCAGCAGTTTATTAAGATTGATGGCAAGGTCCGAAGCAATATAACCTCCCCTGCTGGCTTTATGGATGTGATCAGCATTGACAAGACCAGAGAGAATTTCCATCTGATCCGTAACACCAAGGGTTGCTTTGCTGTTCATCGGATTACGCCTGAGTAGGGCAGGTATGGGTTGTACAAAGTGAGGAAGATCTTACTGGGCACAAAAGGAATCCCTCATCTGGAAACCCATGATGCTTGCATCATCCTCTATCCTGAGCCCCTCATCAAGGTGAACTACACCATTTAGATTGGAGACTAGCAAAGTTACTGATTTCAAGTTTGACAGTGGTAACCGAGATGCTAACCTGGGAAGAATTGGTGTGATCACCAAAAGAGAGAGACATCCTGGTTCTTTTGATGCAGTTCATGTAACGATGCCAATGGCAACAGATTTGCCACCTGGCTCTCCTACATTTTTGTTGTTGGCAAAGGTAACAAGCCATGGATTTCCCTTTGCTGCAGAAAGGGTATCGGGGCAAACAGCAGTGGGTGAAGTAAGCTGTAGGTGACACGATTGGAAGAGTCTTTGAACTTAATTAAAGATAATACAGCATGATCAACTGACTTTTGGGGATGGGGGAGCAAGGTTTTGGGTTTTGTTTTGTTTTCATTTACAGTTTCCTGCTATTCTACTTTATAATATGTAAAGCAAGTTGAATTTTTCCAGCAAAAATAAATGTAAAAATGTATGGATTTTCCTTATAACCTACTCCTTTGTGAAATTCATTAATATTTTGTAAAAAATCATATTATATTTTCTTTTTTCTGTGTTTGCTTCTTTGATTTTTTTAAAAATGACAATGGACAACCTTCCTGTATGATAAGTAGAATCAATGACAAAAGGAAATTTGACATATTCCTATTTTTAAGCTGAACATTTCTAATGTTATTGCTAAGTGTGAATTACTACCAGCTTTAAAAATGCACACTCTTTACCAAATTAAGAAAGAAAAATTCCTAGAGTTTTAACCAAGAAAATATTTTGTACTCAATTAGAAACATTCTTTATAGCTATTCATGTAATTATATGACCTTTACTCTTTCCCGTTAACATGATGAATCACCTTGATAATATTTTATGTTATACTAACCTTGCACTCCTGAAGTAAGCCTAACTTGTTTATCCGTGATCATTTGTACTTAGATGTTCGGGATAATTTAGTTTTTTTCTCCTTTTCTGCCTTTGCTACCTTACATCTTACCTTCCTCCCACTTTTCCCTCCCTCTCTTTTCTTTCCCTGCCTCTCCCTTTCTTCCTTTGCATCTATGCTGATAATTATAATTTACTATTTTGATATTGGCCGTAGGCTTGGGGAAAAAAATCTATGATTAAATTATAAAATCAGTTCAGAAAATGCATTGTCTTTTGCACTTTTTGGAAACAACATGTAACAGAATAATTTATTTGAAAGATCTGCCAGTTCAGCAGGGCCAGGTACCTTTTTCTCCTCCTCCTTTCTTTTTATGTTGAAACAGCTTTTTCTACTTTTTTAAATTTAGTTCTGTTGGCTTTTTTCCCTCTACTATAATAAGCCTATTGAAATAAACTATCTCTTGTAGTTAATTTTTCACTCAAGGGCAGAATAACAGAGGTGATTGGTGCCTGTGGACTATTTTTTTTTAAATCCTCTCTCTCTCTTTTTTTTTTAAGATTTTATTTATTTATTTTTAGAGAGAGGGGAAGGGAGGGAGACAGAGAGGGAGAGAAACAGCAATGTATGGTTGCTCCTCACATGGCCCTCACTGGGGACCTGGCCCACAACCCAGGCATGTGCCCTGACTGGGAATCGAACCGGGACCCTCTGGTTCCCAGCCCGTGCTCAATCCACTGAGCTACACCAGCCAGGGCTAAATCCTCTCTTGAGAATACTTTTTTTTATTGAATTTGGAGAGAGGGTAAAGGAGAGAGAGGCAGAGAGAGAGAGAAACATAGATGTGAGAGAGAAACATCAGTTGGCTGCCTCCCGTATGTGCCTCTACCAGCATTAAACCCAGAACCTAGGCATGTGCTCGGACCATGAATCCAAGCCACAACGCTTTGGTGCATGGAACGATGCTCCAACCAACACAGCCACCTGGTCAGGGCTAGACTTCTTTTTTAAAAAGTTCTTGCCCTGGCTGGTGTGGATCAGTGGATTGAGCACTGGCCTGGGAACTGAAAGGTTGCTGGTTTGATTCCTGATCAGGGCACATGCCTGGGTTGTGGGCCAGGTCCCCAGTTGGGGGGGTGCAAGAGGCAACCAGTTGATGTTTCTCTTGCACATCGATGTTTTTCTCCCTCTCTTTCTTCTCCTTTCTCCTCTCTCTAAAAATAAGTAAATAAAATATTTAAAAAAATAAGTTCTCAGTAAATCTCATAAGATGTTCTTCAGGAAGCTACACCAATAAGAATGAGACTTTATTTCTGCTAACTTTCATAGTTTATGTTTTTGAAAACTCATTCATTTTATTTTGGTTAACAAATGTTTTAACATATTAAAAATAACATTTCTCCATTTCAGTGAGTTAAAATTTTTTATTTGAATTGTAATAGCTTTATTCTGTCACTGAATGTGAGTTTTCCTCTTATTTTAATGATTAATACTTTTAAAAAATGTCAAAGAACAGCCCTGGCAGGGTAGCTCAGTTGATTAGAGCATCGTTGCCATACACCAAAGCTGTGGGTTTGATCCCCAGTCAGGGCACATATAAGATCAAACAATGAATGCATAGATAAATAGAACAACAAGATGATGTTTCTCTCTCTCTCTCTGCCCCTTCTTCTTGAAATCAATAAATAAAAAACTGAAAAAATGTCAAAGAACCTCTTGTTATTGATCCTACAACTTTTTCCTACTTTATTTACACTTAGTTTAATAGTTCTCCTTTTCCTAGTTTCTTCTGATGCTTTTCTTTCTTTTTTTTTTAAGATTTTATTTATTTATTTTTAGAGAGAGGGGAAGGGAGGGGGACAGAGAAGGAGAGAAACAGCAATGTATGGTTGATCCTCACATGGCCCTCACTCTGGACCTGGCCCGCAACCCAGGCATGTGCCCTGACTGGGAATTGAACCGGGACTCTTTGATTCCCAGCCCGCGCTCAATCCACTGAGCTATACCAGCCAGGGCTTTTTTTTTTTTTTTTTTTTTTTTTTTTTTTTTTTTTTAAAAAGCAGATGATTTAGAAAATTTATAAAATAAGAAAAATTAGGTCCCAGTCTCCTGACCCAAAGATAATTTTGATGCATTTACTTGCATATTCTTTACATAATTATGTCAGCCATACGTACAATTTTAGACAGTTGTGCATATGTGTGTATTTTACAGTATGAATAGATTATTTTAAATACATTAGAATTATGTAGCTCATTTCTTTTCTGATGAAGGCTATTATTTAAGAGATTCATTTAAAATTTAAATCAATTCTGCTATTGTTCTTTATTTCAAATTGTACTCTGTTTTACTTTGGAAATATTGTTAATATTGTAGAATCTGTTTCTTTTTTTTCTTCATATGATTTGTGCCTTATTTTATTGATATTTTTGATTACCCATTACACTGAAAAAGTGTCTGTTAATTCTACCTAATTTATTATGCCAATCAATTCCACACTTCATTAAATCTGGATCCTCCCAATTTGTCCGGTAGGAATTTCAATACGTTTGAAATTTTAATACTATTTCTGCCTACTTTGTCCTCGCATGGTGATTTGGTATTCTCAGGCCTTTGTTGTATATTGTACCTTTTATTATTATATAATGAGTCTATTTATTCTACTTTGAGTTGGCCAGTCTTACTTTTCCTATAATCAAACAGGCATGCCATGTCCACCCTTCCTCTGCGCTCCCCAAGCATGTTCCTTGGTATATGAACTGGTTTACTGGGGCTGTTATAACCGGGTGCCACACGCTGGGGGTTTAAACAGGGACGTTTATTGTCTCACACTCTGAAAGCTGGAAATCCAAGATCAAGGGGTTGGCAGGTTGGTTCCTTCTGAGGGCTCTGAGGGAAGGGTCCAGGCCTTTCTCCTCGGCTAGTAGATGACCATCTTCTCCCTAACATCTCTTCATATTCTTTCTTCCATGTGTGAATCTGTTCCAAAATTTCCCCTCTTTATAAGGACACCAGTCGTATTGGATTCAGGCTCATACTAATGACTTAATTTTAACTTGATTATCTCTGTAAAGCCCCTGTCTCCAAATCAGGTCACTTTCTGAGGTACTGGGAGTTGAGACTTCAACATATGAATCAAGAAGTTAAACATTCAGTATATAATATTTTGAGGGGATATTTAATTCGATTCCATTTAATTCAATTCAATTTCACAAATCTTTATTAAGCACTCAACATGCACTGGGTTCAATAATTGAGCTAGTTACACTGTTTATTTGCATCTCTTTATAAAATGTATCTTTATTTTTTCTACTCTTCTTTTATTCATAGGATTTTTTGAAAAATTGATTTGAGAGAGAGAGAGAGGAATGAGAGAGAATCATCGATTTGTTGTTCCACCTTTTTATGCATTTATTGGTTGATGCTTGTATGTTTCCAGATCGGGAGGGAAACAGCAACCCCTGGCATGTACCCGCCAAGGCCTCGCTCGTTAGGTTTTGAAAGTCTGCATTAAACTCTATGTCTTTTTGAGATAATAATGATCTTATCTAATTTGTTTACTTTTCTAACATTTTTGAACATTAGTTATTTAACACAGAGGTGACTGTTTACCCCTATAGCTCTCTCAGACCGATGAGCTTTCTCTGCTGGGGGTGAGAAGGAGCCCACGATTTTCTGTGAAAGTGCTTCAGGGACAGAGGCACAGGCAGACCCATCTACCAGCTGTGTGTGTGTGTGTGTGCGTGTGTGTGTGTGTGTGTGTTCGTGTGTTTTGCTTACATCCATTAGGCTTCCAGGTAAGTTTTCTTTAAAGAAAGCCATCGGCCTGGCTGGTGTAGCTCAGTGGATTGAGCGCGGGCTGGGAACCAGAGGGTCCCAGTTCGATTCCCAGTCAGGTCACATGCCTGGGTTGCGGGCCAGGTCCCCAGTGAGGGCCATGTGAGAGGCAACCATACATTGCTTCCTCCCTCTCTTTCTCTCTCCCTTCTCCTCTCTCTAAAAATAAATAAATAAAATCTTTAAAAAAAAAAAAGAAAGCCATCGTTTTCTAGATTTCCTTTACCAAGCCTAGTGCACCCATCCCTCAGCCGCTGTGAACGCTGGCTGCCTATGGTCCACAGCTGCCCTCGTGTTCAAAGAGCTGCCCTCAGCACCTGCCTCCTTGGAAGTAACAACCTTACTCCTCATCCTCAGCCAAAGAGTAACTGATGGTACAAAGGCTGCCCTCTAGCCAGCGGCAATGACTCTGTAGTGTAGATTGGCTCCTGGCTCCCTGGGGATCAGGATGAAGCTGGCACGCCTCAATCGGCTTTTCCACACTGCTCTGTCCTGCTCCCCCCACCTCTTCCCCAGGACCATCACCCCTTTCCAAGTCACTTGCACAACAATCTCCATCTCAGATTCTGTTTCTAGGGAACTTGTCCTTAGACCGAAGGGTTTCACAACTAAATGCCATGTAAAAATCAAAGATCTAATTCAGTTATATTGTGATACATCTACCAGGGCAAATGGAACCCCCGGTGACTCTAAGGAAAGAAGTTAGAATTTGTCTTTCAGTGATTTTCTTGCAGTCTTCTGAAAAAGATCTCACTGAAAATAAGCCAGTTTAAGATGAATACTTAACCATTATTCTGGGGATGCTCCAAACGAGTGGACATCATCCAACTGAAGCCTCAGAGTCTGATATTAAATTGTTGATATTGCCCTGGCTGAGTGGCTCAGTTGGTTGGAGTGTGGTCCCCTACACCAAAGGTTGCAGGTTCGATCTCCGTTCATGGCACATACTTAGGTTGTGGGTTCAGTCCCCAACTGGGGTGCGTATGATCGTAGGTTGAGGGGCCTATGGAGGGCAACTGAATGATTTTTCTTTTGCACATGGATGTTTCTCTCCCTTTCTCTAAAAATCAATAAACATATCCTTGGGTGTGGATGAAAAATAAAAATATAAAAAATTTATATCGTTAAATATCTTCTCTAGGGAGTATTATATTATTAATCTTTGTTTCCTATGTTTTTAAAAAACAAATCCTCACCTGAGGACATATTTTCATTGCTTTTTTGAGAGAGAGGGAGGGAGAGAGAGAGAGGAACATCAGCTGGTTGCCTCCTGTATTGCACACCAGGGACTGAACCCACTACCTAGGTATGTGTCCCAACCAGGAGTCAAATTCGCAACCTTTCAGTTATGGGATGGCACTCCAACAAACTGAGCCACATTGGCCAGGGCTGTTTTTATTTTTATTTGCTTCCTTTTATGGGAATTGGAGACCTGAGTTTGGGAGGCCTTCGACTTGGGAGACAGAGAACGAGGACAAGGAGATAGATAAGCAGCTGCGAGGAGCTGGCAGGTGATGGAGAGAATTATCTCCAACTGGGTATCCCACAGGTCCCTCAAACTCAATATGCGCAAAACAGAAGCATCTTGTCCCTAAACCACACCTGCTCTTCCCACCCCGTTCAGTAGATGGTGTGGCCATCTATCTGCCTGCACCTTCTGGTCTCCTCCCAGACAGTTATCCTTTCATTCCAGTCTTCTTCATACCGCTCTCTCCTCAGTAGCCCATCTCACATTATTCTGTCAGTCGCGTCTTCTAAATATTTCTCACATCCATTCTCTTTCCTCCATCCCCCTGTGCTACCAATCCTGTGTACACTGCCATCACCTCATGCTTGGAGTATGCGATAAATTCATACCTTACATCCCCAAACCATTCTCCACACTGAAGCCACAGTGTCTTCTGAACCACACGTCTGCACACACCATCCTCCTGCTCACAGCCCTTTCGAGGACCTCCATTTGCCTCAGGATGAAGTCTAAAATCCTGACCATGGCCCAGATGACCACACTTTATTTGGCCTATGCCAATTAACGTATCATTTTTTTCTTTTTACCATTTTAAAATCTCCCTCTCCACATTCAGTCTTGCCTCAGTCGAAGCATGTTCCTTCCATTCCCCCAGCCTCTTCCTGTCATGCTCTTCCTCCCCACCCCTTTCCCTTCACCCAGGTAAGGCCGACTCACGCTTCAGCTGTCAGCCTCTGCCGACCGTTTCCCCACCCCCACTGGTAAGCACGCTTATACTACATTCCCAGAGCCTCCACCTGCCCCTTCACACCCATCATCGCAGTGCACGGTTTGCCGTTTTTCTTCCTCACAAGACTTCAAGAACTGTGACGTCAGCAAGCACGCCTCTCTTCTTTTCCACCATTTGCCCAGTGACAGGGCTGCCACTGCTACCCAACGAAACTTTGCACAAATCAGAACAAGGCTCCTTTCCAGGCAGAAGAGTTACAAAATGTTCCTCTCTCTCCTTTTGGAGGCAACCACAGGCCTCATTTGCCCCACTTGGTCAGGTACTCTTCTGAAAAGTACAAGCCACACAGCAATACACAGTGGCCTTGAAAAGCCAAGCCAAGTGCTTTGTGGGACCTAAGAGAAGATGCTCACATCTTTGGTAGATCCAGTCTAGTCACTGAGATAAACGTAAAAGGTTTGTTTATCGTCCCTCCACAGTGAAACACACAGCAGAAGACAACGGAGAATCCTTCCGAATAGATGAAATTGCAAAGCAGGAGAGACAGGTGTGGCCGATTACATATCTGATTGGACTAGCGTGGCATTGTGTTATCGTGTGATTGGCAACATGTTTGTCTTAGTAAGTTGTGCACAAAATAAAGGTGTGTCTTACAATCTGCAGCATCCTGGATTTGATAATATATGATGTGAGCACCAGTTAGCAATTATGTTCAACTGCATGTAAGAGAAACTGAACTCTGGTGGCATAATCAAATACAATTAATTTTTCTCACGTGCCAGGAAGCATGGAAGCAGGGCAGACCGAGGCTGGGCTACCAGTTGAATGATGTCATCAATCACATTTCCCATCAGTCACCCTTCTATTTTTCACTTTGTTCCCTAGCATGAGGCGTTTCCCCTCAGGGTACATTGTGCTCACAGGAGCGGCTATGGCCTGGGCAGCTGGCAGTGTCTGGCCAGCCATGGTTTTTCATTATGGCCTGATCTGTTTATTTAAGTTCTATTATCCTTCAGTAGGAATTTCTTATTCTTTACTTTCAGGTTGCCATTTATTTTCCTATTCTTATCAGCTGTGTGTTATTTAGCTGTGATTTTCATTTTCTAAGTGCACCATCGATACTTCATTAACTATATTCTTTGCAATTTCATGGATTAATTTAGTTGTATCACATTATTCACAAGTTTATTGAAATTTCTCTGTATTGCTGCATGTTCTTATTTTGCAGTCACATTTACTTATCTCTCAGAACCTAGTTAATATCAGGTGATTCCTCTTGCCTTGGAATCTTTGGGGAGTACAGGCATACCTCCTTGTATTGCCTCCACAGATGTAGCATTTTGTACAAACTGAAGGCAAGACCCTCCGCCGGGAAAAAGATTCCGACTGGCTTTACTGCAGTGGTCTGGAATGGAACCCACGATACCTCCCAGGTAGGCCTGTGTTGCCCATTCTACACTGTGCACAACTTGTCTTCTGTGATTTTGCTTTCCTCTTCAGGTTTGTAATTCCTTTATTAATTTCTGTAATTAAAACATTTAGATTTGAAAGCTCACCTTTTTTGTCTTTGTTGTTTACTGTGTTTTTCTTCCCCTCCCCCAGAAATTACAACTGTGTGTGTTTTATTAAAGGATTTGATTTTCAGAATGAGGCCCGGCTGGTGTAGCTCAGTGGATTGAGCGCGGGTTGGGAACCAGAGGGTCCCGGTTCGATTCCCAGTTGGGGCACATGCCTGGGTTGCAGGCCAGGTCCCCAGTGAGGGCCATGTGAGAAGCAACCATACATTGCTCTTTCTTCCTCCCTTCTCCCCTCTCTAAAAATAAATAAATAAAATTAAAAAAAAAAAGAAATGACCTGCACTATTGTTCATAGAATTCATATGGACATCTAACATGAAATTGTGTGAACACATAGAGACATCTAGAGAAAGACTGGAATCTTTAATTCTTTCTCTTTATCTCATCTATTATATTAATTACCTTAATTAAAACTCTTGTGTTTGTTACTAGAGTTTTATCATTTATGGATCATATACTAGAGTAAAATTGTTAAATTATGATCAGCGGACAAAATTGGCTTATCACCTGTTTTAGTGAGTAAAATTTTATGGGAACAGAGCCATGCCCATTCATTTAAACATTATCTATGGCTGCTTTTGTGTGACAAGGGCAGAGGTGAGCAGTTGTGACAAAGACCTAGCTCACAAAGCCTAAAATATTTGCTATCTTAGCCTTTAAAAATAAGTTTGCTGACCCCTGTACTCGGGCCTCATTTAGTTCTACAGCAGCCTTGTAAGATATGTGATTGCCCCATTTAAGCTCTGAGAGGTTACGGAATTTGCTCAAAGCGACATAACTAGTAAGCAACAATGTCCAGATCTGGTCCCGAGTCACAGCTTCCACTTCACTATTTATGCAATGCTGCTTTTTACGTATATATGAGGTTGGCCAAAAATCCACATTTTTTTTTTTCGTAAAATAAAAGACACATTTTTTATTTCCACTAATAATGTATTGCTTTGGCTATTTTGAGTACGTTGGCTATCTCCCGTGTGGTATAACATTTGTTATCAATGTCTCAATTTGATCGCCATCAACTTCAACTGGTCTAACCGACTACGGAGCATCATCCATTGAGAAATCTCCAGCACGACACTTCGCAAACCACTTTTGTTTGAGCCACATGTTCAAACAGTCACAGCACCTTCTCCATACACTGCACAAGTTCTTTTTTTGTGTCTCAGTTGAATTTTTACCTGTCTTGAAATAATAAAGCATAATGTGCAAAAATGTCATTTATTTTCTTCCATCTTCAATATTAAAATGGCTGAACAAAAGTCATCAATTTGATATTTTTTAAAAATGCACGCTGATATACCAGCTGTTACAATACAGTCTAACAAAATTGTTTCGAATAAAGCTAAAGAAAACTAAGCGCTACTAGAGCCATCTCACGGAAAAAACCAAACAGACTTTTTGGCCAACTCAATACAATACCTTTTAAACATCTCAGTAATTCCTCTTTTTCAGGCGTAAAAGCTGAGGCTTAGTAATCTGTTCAAGTTCACACAGCTGGTGATTAACAGCCATGATTTGAACCCATGTCTGTCTGAGGCCAAATTGCTCAGCCCTTTTTACCTGACAACACTGCCTCTCAATATTATGTTGTTAAATGTATTACTTCTCAAAGATTGCTTGACCAGCAATGATTTGATCCCAGCTTTAAAAAATTGGTCACAAAATTACTTCCGCCAAGATGGCAGCGTAGGTGGACGCACTGCACCGCCGCTCACAACCAGAGAGTTTAAACAACGAACTCAATAGCAAAAAGTAAACAACCAGAACGAACAGAATTGAACTGAAGGTAAGTCCAACACCCAGGAAGTTGGGGAGGATGTACATCCAGGCCGGTAAGCGGGGCAGAACCGAGCGGAGGAGCAGAGTGAGAGGCAGTTTGCCCGGAGGGACTCACCCCACTAGCGCCTAACCAAAGCATGACCCTGAGCAATGGGTGAACCTCGCAGGCCAGCGGCTTAACCAGAGAGGCCAGTGGGGACCAGCAGGGCCGAGACTGGTGGAAAAGGCAGTTGGGGAACTGGGGAGCAAAGGGTGATAGGGAGTGGCGGTGAACTGCAGGCGCCATTGCTCCCTCCCAGGCCCCACCCCCAGAGGAAACGTCACAAAAAAGCGACCCAGGTTGCCAGGCACCAACAAACACCTAAGACTCCAACAGGTGCGCTGAGATAAAAAAGAATGAAAATGGCCAAAATGAAAGATCAGAACAAATGAAGGGATCAGAACGGATGAAGAGATAGCCAAATTAACAGATGCCCAGTTTTAAAACACTGGTAATCAGGATGCTCACAAAACTGGAAGAAAGGTGGGCGCAAATAGTTGAACAAATGAAGAATACGATAAAGATAATGGAGGAAGATTTACAGGGAACCAATAGGGAAAAAAAGGAAGCTGGGACTCAAACCAATGGGGTGGACCAGAAGGAAGAAACAAGAATTCAAAAAAAAAAAAAAATGAGGAGGGACTCAGGAACCTCAGAGACATTTGTAAATGACCCAACATCCGGATCATAGGGCTGCCAGAAGTACAAGAGGAACACCAACAAATTGAACATATTTTTGAACAAATAATGAATGAGAACTTCCCAAAGCTGGCAAAGGAAATAGGCTTCCAGGAAGTCCAAGAAGCTCAGAGAACCCCAAAGAAGTGGGACTCAAAGAGGAACACACCAAGGCACATCATAATAACATTACCCAAGATCAAGAATAAGGAAAGAATCTTACAAGCAGCAAGAGAAAAAGAGACAGTTACCTACAAAGGAATAGATCGGAAGAGCGTC
>PVJI01009127.1:0-67085 GCA_004026765.1 Micronycteris hirsuta
GGGAATGAACAAAGTGCGGTGAGCGGTTTTGAAATTCAGGGAGAATCAGGTGAACGAGACTGCAGCATTCTCGCCCTGAGCAGTTAGCTGTTCCCAGGGGCTGGTGGTTGTCTGCAGCTCCCTGATGATTGTTTTTTTAACTTTTAATTTTTATATAATTTCTGACATCACATTTGCTTCATCATTCTCTTCTCTCATATTATTTTTGTTCTTTGCCAGAGTAAAGTTGTAGGTATTAATGCCCCTTTATTGCTAAATACTTAGTAAACAAGGTAATTCTCTTTTGTAACGTCATTGCAGTTATCGAAATCAGAGAATTAACGCTGGCACAGTACTGCTTGCTGTCTAATTTTTATACTTTAGTCAAAATTTGCCTATTTTACTAATGCTAATTATAAAATTAAATTCTGGCCCTGGCTGGTGTAGCTCAGTGGATTGAGCGGGGGCTGGGAACCAGAGGGTCCCGGTTCGATTCCCAGTCGGGGCGCATGCCTGGGTTGCGGGCCGGGTCCCCGTGAGGGCCATGTGAGAGGCAACCGTACATTGCTGTTTCTCTCCCTCTCTGTCTCCCTCCCCTCCCCTCTCTCTAAAAATAAATAAAAATAAAAATCTTAAAAATTCTGATTGAGGATTCATCCAACCCTGGATCATATGGTATGTTTACGAAGCCTCTTTCTTTTATTTATGTTTTTCAGGTTTTAAAACTTTTTATTTGTATATTAAAAATTGTGCATTCCAGTAATTAAAATAATTTTAACAACACAAAAAATGACTCTCTGATTAAACTGTATTTTATAGCCTGCACAACAACTTGGACATTTTATTCTAGATTTCACCTGTTGTCCCACCCAGTTTCTTTCTTCCCCAGCATGCAAGTTCTTTTCCTTCTCTGCCAGCCAGCCAGGCTCATTTCTTTTTCTTTTTTTCTTTTTTTTTTTTAAGATTTTATTTATTTATTTTTGGAGAGATGGGAAGGCTGAGAGAAAGAGGGAAATGTCAATGTGCCAATGTCTGAGAGAAACATGGATAGGTTGCTTCTCGCACGTCCCACCCAGGGGACCAGCCTGCAACCCAGGCATGTGCCCTGACTGGGAATCGAGTCTGAGATCTTTTGGCTTGTGGGATGATGCCCCGCCCGCCCACTGAACCACACCAGTTGGCCGGGCTCATTTCTTTTAATCTGGAAAAGTTCCCACAAATTTTTTCGTGACCTTAATATTATATGCTTATTTCATTTTTCAATTATAGTTTGCATATAATATCATTAATTTCAGATATACGATATAGTGATTCAACATTTTTATATAACTTATAAAAGTACCCACCAAACATAGTTACTACAATATCATTGTGACCTTAACATTTTTTTAAGGGTACAGGCCATTTGTTTTAGAAAGTTCCCTAGTTTGGGTTTATCTGATGTTTTTTCATTATCGTATTCGGGTAGTATTTTGACAGGGATGTTTCAGAAGTGATGTTTCTTAGTGCATTGTATCAGGAGACAGATGATTTCTATTTGTCTGATTTCTGATAATGACAACTTGAGTCATTTGGTTAAGATAGTGTTTGTCATGTTTCTCCACTATAAACACAATTATCTTGTGAGATAGTCTCTTGAAACTTTCATTCACTACTTTTAGTGATGAATGATTCTTTCCTGAAACAACCATTATTACTGGGATGGTGGTCAATTACAGGGACCCAGATGCTTTTTTGGAATCCCCCAGTTATCTGTACCTGAAAGTTTTCTTTCAGTCTGGTGCTTTTTAAAATTCCACCATTCGTTTGACTAATTGGCATTCAGCAGTAAGGAAGAGCCTTCCTTTCTTCCCTATGTGTTTATTCTTTACGGATTTGTGGATTCTTATTTTATTGTTATCTGTTGCTGTCTTTTTTTTTTTTTAAGATTTTATTTATTTATTTGTTTTATTTTTTTTTTTAAGATTTTATTTATTTATTTTCAGAGAGAGGAGAAGGGAGGGAGAAAGAGCAATGTATGGTTGCCTCTCACATGGCCCTCATTGGGGACCTGGCCCGCAACCCAGGCATGTGCCCCGACTGGGAATCGAACCGGGACCCTCTGGTTCCCAGCCCACACTCAATCCACTGAGCTACACCAGCTGGGCTGTTGCTGTCATTTTTTAACTTTAATGTACAGATTGTACAGAGTTGCCCAGTGGGTCTCCCTTCACTCTAGTTTTGTGTCCTCTTAACAAGTTCCCCCATTTCTGAACTTTTTTTTTTTTTAACTTATTTGCCTTCTGGCCCAGTAAGATGTCTGGGCTTAGCTTGTATTTTCACAGTCCCGGCTCTAGAATCAGCTGTCTCCTAGGGAACTCTGGATCCTTTTAGTTTAAAACAGTGTACATGTACACATCTGTGTCTGTTTCTGTATTTGTCTCTTTACATATCTTGGTTCTTACTGATAGCTTCACTTCCTGTCTCTTACTATAGGGGTCATTCTAGCTTTTACTCCTTTATATAATAATGTGCTGCTACTCAAAACAGTGAGAAACCTGCCTTCCATTAGCTGCTTTATACCTACTTATTTGCTCATTTCTAGAATAAACATTTAATAGTGTCAGAATTGCCAGCCCATTCCACTGTGGAAAAACAAATCTACTAATCAGAGCTCAGTATTTGTTTATAGTTAGTTCATTTAGTTCTTTAGCTCAAAGGTACATAGTTAAAATGTACTGTGTTCAAGAGTTATTTGGGTTAGTTCCACCCCTGCCCAACTTCTGTGTGGTTGTGTTAGTCATTTGAAATACATATTAGCAAAAAATATATAAAACATCACTATAGTTTCTCTTTACAAGGCTGTGGGGAAACAGTCACTCTCATACATAGCCGTTAGGAACAAAAATCAATACAACTTTTTTTAAAAGGGGGATTTGGCATTATTAACAAAATTATATTTGCACCTACCTTTTGATTTAGCATTTCCACTTCAAGAATTTACCCTGAAGATAGACCTTCAGCAATACAAAAATACAAATTCACAAGGTTATTCAAGGCAGTAGTGTTTTGATTTGCACAGTATTAAAAACAATGTAAGTGCTGGGGGAGTGGTTGTGTAAATAAACTTTGGTGTATCTGCATCATGGATATGCAGCTGAGAAGTGAAGGAAAAAGATTTTCCATGTAATGATAGTGACTTCCAGCATGTGTTGTTAAGTGAAGAAAACAAAGTGCAAAATACTATATGGCATGCAATTTTTCCCCTAAGGATGGAGGGAAAATAAAGTAGATATGTATTTTATCATTGGTGGAAAAAGAAACACAAGAAGAATAAACCAGAAACTAAGGACATTGGTTACCTAACGAGGTGGATAGAATGGTGTGGGAAAGTTGGGGGATAGAGTCGGAAGAGAAAGAATGGGGTCAGTGTCAATTCTCTGAGTGTAATCTTTCATATAGGTTTGACTTTTATAATTTATGTTTTACATACTTAAAATGTTAAATGATGAAGATGACAAAAAACAAAGTGAATTACAAACAGAAAAAGATAAAGCCTAATTCTTAACAGCTGTAAAATTCTTTCTGCATGTTAGTCCTGGAGCCGTCCTTTCTCCTGGCCCCAGGGCCGCATGGACTCTTGGTCGGTTCGCCCAGGATTGATACATTTCTTGGAACAGGGTTTCTGTTGCTAAAACCAGGAAAGTCCCAGGCAGACTGGGGCAGGTTGGTTAGCCTGTTTGACGTGGATATAACTCTCTTCTGGGAACTTCTCACCTGAGGATTTTTTTCACCTTTTCTCCTGTTACATCCTCTCTTTCCCATGCCTTCTGTGGATCTCGGTTTTTATTTTGTTGTTTTTGGTTTTGTTATTTCTGTATTTATGTAGCACACATTCTCCAGTTGCTTCCTGAGAACAGGTGCATTGGAGGTGAATTGAGAACGTCACATGTCTTAATTCTAAATCTTGCACTGGATTATTGGTCTGACTCAGTTCTGGAAGGTGGTAGTCTACTGCATTGTCCAGAACTGCCCTGGAGAAGAGCGAGGCTGTTCTGATTTCTTTGTGATGTTTTCTCTGACTGGAAAGTTTTAGGTACTCATTTTCAATCCTTATTCTAAAATTTCATGGTGTGGTACTGTGCAGTGGGTCTTTTTTCATACAGCATGCTGGGCATTTTGCCTTCTTAAACCTGGAAACTTGGGTCATTTCATTTTAGGGAAAACGTAAGTTCTATCTTTTCCAGTTTTCTCTTTCCAGAACTTATGTTTGTTGGATGTGGGACTTTCTTGATGCAGCCGGCTTTCTTTTTCTTTGAATCAGATATATGGGAAATAACCTATTTGTTGTTGCTGGTTTGTGAGGGTTTTTTGTGGTTTTTTTTTCCATTTTTAATTTCTTGCAGATTGTTCATATTCTCTGATGTTCCTTATTTTATTTTTTAAAAATAGCACTTTGTACTGGCTTTTGGGCTGTCTCTTTGAGAACATTTACTGTGAACTTTTATCATCTGTTTCCTTTTAATTGCTCTTTTATTTGGGTGGCTATCTTTCATATAACAGTTGTGCTCAAATTTCTGTTGGTCCTCGACAGGTCATTCTCAGAGAACTGGTGGATTCTGTGTTAGTGGAATCTGTTCGCTGTGATACAGAGTGGGGACCCGGATGCTTTTTTGGAATCCCCCAGTTATCTGTACCTGAGGGTTTTCTTTCAGTCTGGTCACTTTTTCCAGGAGGGGAAGTCCTCTCATCTCATGCCAGCTGGTTGAGAGTGGGCGGGGTTGGAGCTGTTGGGCTGCCACTGTTTGCAGAGCTGTGGGAGTCAAGCTGGGGGAGGGCGTTGCTGGTGTCACCATTTTGTACCTTGTCTTTGACTTACTGCTCCTGTTCAGAGTGTGGCGCCGCACTCCTTCCCCAACCCAGCTCCTTGAGCTGTGCCTAGTGTCTTATATTCAGAACCTTTGGTCCAGCCAGAATATAAATCTGTTTACTTCTTGGGGACAAAGAGGGGACCTGAATGGGTGCAATTTCTTTTTCATACTTCCAGCCAGTTGTCCTGTTTTCATTCTCATGCCTCATCTCGGTCTGCGTGGTTCCTGGTTCCTCTTAATCCCTGCCCCCTCAGGGTTTTGTAGTTCTAACTGGCTGGCTTGTTTGTGGTTTTTTTCCTTCAGCTTTTAGACTTCAGCTTTCTTTCCCCTGCTGAGCCAGTTACTTCTTGTCTTCCTGCAATCCATCTTCCAGAATTCTGTTGACGTTTCTCATCTGCTGCCTTTTCCTCCTCTTTCTTTGTCTTTGTGCTGCATTTATACTTTTGTTATTTCCTTTTAGCCATTATAATGAGGCTTCAGGAGGATGCAAAGAACAGTGTCTGTTTTGCCATGTTTGAAATGGAAGCCCAAGCCTTTATGCAGAGGAAGTGAGAAATGCTCTCCACTTCTACACGAACCCTGCCTCTCTAACCCCACCCACCACCTAGCCCTGTACCCTTGTTCCTTGCCAGTAGCAACCGCTGCCATTAATTTATTAATGTGAATCCTTCCTGTTCATGTGTATTCATGAAAAATGGTTTGTTTATGTAAATGTATTCTTATTCCTTCTAACTGCTGTTTAGTAATGTGTCGTATTGATGTACCTCATTTTATTCAGTCCCCAACTGCGGACATTTTTCATTATTTTCCCAGTTTTTCACGGCTGCAGTAATCATCCTTTTACTTTTGTGGTCTCCATGTGCAAACGCCTGGGAATTCTTCTAGGAGACTACTTCTTTACCTTTTAGTGAGTACAGTGGAGGTGATTTGGAGGCACTCTGTGAGACTTGAGGAAAACATTGCTTTAAATTTTCTTCATATTTTTTATCTGTGGTGAGAAAAGTAGAATTATTCCAAATTTTTTCTTATAATATTTTTAAAGATTTTATTTATTTATTATTATTATTTTTTTAGAGAGAGAGGAAAAGAGGGGGAAAAAAAGGAAGAGAAACAGCAATGTATGGTTGCCTTTCACATGGCCCTCACTGGGGACCTGGCCTGCAACCCAGGCATGTGCCCTGACTGGGAATCGAACCGGGACCCTTTGGTTCCCAGCTCGCGCTCAATCCACTGAGCTACACCAGCCAGGGCAGAATTATTCCAAATCTTTTAAAAATTTTTATTGAGAAGTATGCTTTTTTATGGTCCATAATCCCTTATTAACAATTTAATTTAAACTTACTTATTTCACTTGGTATGCACATATACGTTATTTCAGAAATACTAATGGATTGCTGGTGGTGTTAATTTATGACATGTTAAAACTGTATCACTTTATTACAATTCTAAAATTCAAGAAATCCTGAATTCTAAAACACATCTAGACCCAAGGGCTTCAGAGGAGGAGTCGTGGGCCTGTGGCCAGCATTGACTAGAAATTTTGTTGGCAGATGTGGGTACCAAATCACAGATAAAATGTGGTTTTATTATAGTTGATGGAAACTTTTTTTTTTGTCATTACTGAGAATTCAGTAATTCTTGTCTTTCAATTGTATACCAAGAGTGTGTTTATTTTTAAATAACAGTTCTTCCCTTTTTTGATAGCTGTAATATTGAAAGTGCTTGTGATAATGCAAATTCATTTTAAATTCAATAGAACTTTTGTTTTATATAAAGTATTTCAAAAAATAATGCCTGGCTGGTGTAGCTCAGTGGATTGAGCATGGGCTGGGAACCAAAGGGTCCCGGTTCGATTCCCAGTCAGGGCACATGCCTGGGTTGCAGGCCAGGTCCCCAGTGAGGGCCATGTGAGAGGCAACCATACATTGATGTTTCTCTCCCTGTCTCCCTCCCTTCCCCTCTCTCTAAAAATAAATAAATAAAATCTTTAAAAAAAAAATAATGAAGACTTTCCTCAAGCATACACAGAGGTTGTTTACTAGTTTTAATTCTTTAGGATTCATATAACAAAATTAAGACATCATTAACAGCCCTGGCTGGTGTGGCTTAGTGGTTGAGTGCTGGCCTTTGAATCAAAGGGTTGCCGATTTGACTGCCAGTTTAGGGCACGGGCCTGGGTTGCAGGCCAGGTGCCAGTGCAGGGCGTGCAGGAAGCAACCACACACCAATGTTTCTCTCTCTGTTTCTCCCTCCCTTCCCCTCTCTAAAAAAGGAATATATATAAAATTTTTTTAAGTTCTAAAAAATTTTTTTAAAAACCCATCATTAACAGACCATTT
The DNA here is from genome assembly GCA_004026765.1 of Micronycteris hirsuta. Classification (NCBI taxonomy): domain Eukaryota; kingdom Metazoa; phylum Chordata; class Mammalia; order Chiroptera; family Phyllostomidae; genus Micronycteris; species Micronycteris hirsuta. The sequence goes on from PVJI01009127.1 coordinate 7,169, forward strand.
TAGCTTCTATTATCTAAAGTTGAATTTTAACTTTGGATCTATAAACTTTCTGTTTTCAGTGTGGTGTTTACAAATTTTGATTAAATTAATTTGTTTTCAGAACTGTTAGTTAAGTTGAATAAGCTATTTTTTAAGTAGTTTTATTGGAATACAGACCATTTCTCCCATTTAAAATGTACGTTTCCACTCTGATCTGTATGGCTCAGTTGGTTAGGCATCATCCCACAAACTGAAAGGTTGCCAGTTGGCTTCCTGGTACATGCTTAGGTTGTGGGTTTGGTGCCTGGTCGGGATGTGCAAGAGAGGCAGGTGATCGTTGTTTCTCTCACATCAGTGTTTCCTTCCTTCTCCTCTCTCGAAATAAAATAAAATAAAAATAAAGTATACAGTTCAGTGCCTTTTAGTATATTACAACCCTCATCATTATCTAATGCCCGAACATTTTCATTGCTCCAAAGAAAACCCAGTGCCCTTGCTCAGTCTTTTCTCTCTTCCTCTCCCCTGGTAACTGCTGGTCCTACTCAGTTGCTAGAGCTTTATTAAAGAGCAGGTCCTCTCATCTTACTCTTCTTCAAGAGTGTCTCTTGGCTATTTGTGGCCCTTTGTATTCCATGTATTCTAAGTTCAACCGAAAAAAATCCCGTTTTATTGGAATTTCATTGAATCTACAAATCAGTTTGGGAGGTTTGACATTTTTATAATGGGTTGAATCCTTTTAATCAAGACCCATGTCGTACCTCTGCATTTATTCAGGTTTTAAACCTTTCTTGGTGAAATTTCATTTTCTTCATAAGATGACTGTATTTGTTTTATTAAATTTATCCTTGAGTAACTTCTGTTCTTTGTTGTTTTAAATTCCATTTTCTAATTGCCGATGTTATTGCTCATTTTAGGATCACATAAGTTTTTAATATCTTGAATCTCACAACCTTGAAGAATTTCTTACAAGGTCTGAATCCCTTGGATCTTACCACTGCACCCCTCTAAAATGGCCAGAATAAGACTGACAGCACCAAGTGTTGTGAGAGCAGAGAACTTCAGTGCTTTTGGGAGTGTAACTTTTTGGAAATGTTTGGCAATTTTAAAAAATGAGGTGAAACATTTATCTATCCCATACTACCCAGCAATTCTACTACTAGATTCTAAGCCACAAGAAATGAAAAACATTGTCATAAAAAGTTTTGCACAAGACTCTGACTGGCATGGCTCAGTGGGTTGAGTGCCGCCCTGCGAACCAAAAGGTCCCAGGTTCAGTTCCCAGTCAGGGCACATGCCAGGGTTGCAGGCCAGGTCCCCAGTTGGGGGTGTGAGAGAGGCAACTGATCTATTTATGTATCTCTCACACATTGACATTTCTCTCCTTCTCTTTCTCACCCGCCCACAAAATAAATCTTAAAAAAAAAAAAATGTTGTGTACAAGAATGTTTATAGTGGCTTTATTCATAGTAGCCAAAATCTGGAAATAACCCAGATGTCCTTCAACAGAGAATAAACAAAAGGTTGTATGTGAGTACCACCCTGTAATAAGAAATAATGAATACTGAGGCATGCAACAACACAGATGAGTCTTATAAACATTAGATGGAGCGAAAGAAGCCATACACAAAGGAGTAAATACTGTATGGTTTCATTCACATGAAGACCAAGAACAGGCAAGACAAATTTTTGGTGATAGAATTGGGAACCACCATTGTCTCAGTGGGTCGAAGGGCCAGTGTAGAAAGGGGATTGGTTGACTAGGAAGAGGCACAAAGGAACTTTCAGGGATGTTGGATATGTTCTGTATCTTGATGTGTGTTTGTCAAACTCACCAGAGAGTATACTTAAAATCTGTGCGCTTCACTCTGTACAAAGTATACTACCTCAGTTTTTAAAAATGAAGGAAAGGACATGGGATCCAAGGGCGTGCTCCTACATAAGCACTACACAGTTATTATGCTCAGGAAATTCAACATCAGTGCAGCCCTGCCATCTACTGTGCAGTTCACATTCAGATATCCCAATATTGTCTTTTATATTATTTTTAATATTTAGACTTTAGTGAGTGGTCACCCATTATCTGTTAGTTTTGTTTTTTTTTTTTTAAAGATTTTATTTATTTATTTTTTTTAGAGAGAGGAGAAGGGAGGGAGAAAGCAAGGGAGAAACAGCAATGTATGGTTGCCTCTCACATGGCCCTCACTGGGGACCTGGCCCGCAACCCAGGCATGTGCCCTGACTGGGAATCGAACCAGGACCCTCTGGTTCCCAGCCCGCGCTCAATCCACTGAGCTACACCAGCCAGGGCTGTTAGGTTTTTTTTTAAAGATCTTCTTGATGGAAAATATCCTTGGAAAAAAATTTTAAATCTTAAGTCCTAGGGTGTATTTTCTAGCTTATAATTTTCAATAACTCACTACATTTTTGTGAAAATTCAAGAAATAATGTTTAGAAAGTTAATTTTATCAAACTTATGATCTCAATTTAAAAATGCAGAAGTAGAATAGCAAATATTGCTTTCATTTTCATGAAAATTTTGTTCTTGCCCTGGCTGGTGTGGCTTAGTGGACTGAGTGCTGGCCTGCAAACCAAAAGGAACTGAAAGATCTCTGGGTCGATTCCTAGTCAGGGTGGTATGTACCTGGGTTGCGGGCCAGGTCCCCAGTTGGGGCGTTCGAGAGGCAACCAATTGATGTATCTCTTGCACATTTCTGTTTCTCTCCCTCTCTTCCTCACTCCCTTTCCCTCTCTATAAAAGTAAAATAAAATCTTTTTTAAAAAATGTTTTGTTATCCTGTTTGCTGTTTACTGAAAATGTATGACTTTAGAAATGTTGGGTAGTTTGAATTGCAAACAAGTGGACAGTATTTGTTTGTTTAGTTAATGAGATTCGTAGTCACCACTGTGTGTTCCCTAGGTTCTGGGAGCTAGAGGAAGGAAATTTGACTTAGCTGGTAGTCAAGTGCTTTAAAAATAGCACTTGCCCTGGCTGGTGTAGCTCAGTGGATTGAGCACGGGCTGCGAACCAAAGGGTCGCCAGTTTGATTCCCAATCAGAGCACAGGCCTGGGTTGCGGGCCAGGTCCCCAGTGGGGGCCATGTGAGAGGCAACCACACACTAATACTTCTCTCCCTCTCTTTCTCCCTCCCTTCCCTTCTGTCTAAAAATAAATAAAATAAAATCTTTTTAAAAAAATGTTATTTTCTTGATCACCAAAAAAACCCCAAAACAAACAACCCTCCCCCAACTTAATTGTGGAAAATACTCAGTCAGTAAGACAGTGAGGTACTCACAACTCTACCACCTAGAAGTGGTGTTGGTTAACACCTAAGGAATATTTCTTTTGTCTTCTGTCTGTGCAAACACATTCACACAATATTTATTTTTAAAAACATGATGGAATGAAATTTAACTGCTTAATTCACTTGGTTCATCAACATTTTTCTTATTAAATATTCTGCAGTGTTTTTTCAAATGACTGTCTGTGCTAGTGTTCCTTGATGGGAATACTGTACAGGCATACTTTGTGCTTTGCTTTTTTGCACTTCACAGGTACGCTTTTTTTTTTTTTTAACAAGTTGAAAGTTTATGGCAACCTCGCCTATAACAAGTCTGTCAGTGCCACTTTTCCATCAGCATTTGCTCACTTTGTCTCTTGGTCACATTTTGGTAATTCAATATTTCAAACTTTATTAGTATAGTTCTTAAGGTGATCTGTGATCAGTGATCTTTAATGCTGTACTGCTGTAATAGTTTCAGGGTGCCATGAACTGCATTCATTCATCACATAAGACGGTGAACTTAATCGATAAATGTGTATATTCTGACTGCTGTGACTGGCTGTTACCTGGTCTTTCTCCCTCTCCTTGGGCCTCCCTGGTCCCTGCAACACAAGAATAACTTGAAATTGGGCCAGTTTGTAACCACAAATGGCCTCTAAGTGCTCAAGTGAAAGGAAGAGTGCACGTCTCTCACTTTAAATAAAAAACTAGGCGCGATTAAGCTTAGTGAGAGGAGGCGTGTTGAAAGCCTGGATAGGCCCATAGCTGGGCCTCTCTTGCCAGTTAGCCGTGTTGTGAATGCAGAGGGAAAGCTCTCGAAGGAGTCGATAAAAACACGAGTTGATAAGAGAGCCAGAGCAGCCTTATTGCTAATACAAAGTTTTAGTGGTCTGGATAGAAGATCAAGCCAGCCACAGCATTCCTTAAGCCCGTGCCTTCTCTAGAGCAGGGCCCTCTCTTCAATTCTCTGAAGACTGAGAGAGTTGAGAAAACTTCAGAAGAAAAGTTTGAAACTAGCAGAAGTTGGTTAGTGATGTTTAAGGAAAGAAGCCATCTCCATAACATAAAAGTGTCAAGTGAAGCGGCTACAGCTGACGGAAGAAGAGGCAGCACGGTATCCAGAAGATCTAACTAAGTTAATTACCGAGGGTGATGACCCTAAACAACAGATTTTCACTGTAGATGAAACAGCCATATATTAGAAGGAGATGCTATCTGGGACTCTCATAGCTAGAAAGGAGAAGTCAGTGCCTGGCCTCAAAGCTCAAAGGACAGGCTGACTCTTAGTAGGGGCTAATGCAGCTGGTGAGTTTAAGTGGAAGCCATTGCTGATAATACTATTCTGGAAATCCTAGGGCCGGGCCCTTAAGAATTATGCTAAATCTACTCTGCTTGTACTCTACAAATGGAAGGACAAAGCCAGGGTGACAGCACATTTGTTTATCTTGGCTTACTGAATATTTTAAGGCCACTGTTGAGACCTATTGCTCAGAAAAAAAAGATTCTTTTCAAAACATTACTGCTCAGTGACAATGCACTCAATTACCCAAGAACTCTGATGGAGAGGTACAGCGAGATTAATGTTGTTTCCATGCCTACTAACACAACATCCATTCTGCAGCCCTTGGATCAAGGAGTAATTTTGATTTTCAAGTCTCATTATTTAGGCAATACATTTGGTAAGGCGGTAGCTGCTGTAGATAGTGATTCCTATCTACAGCATAAATTGAAAACCTTCTGGAAAGGATTCATCATTCTAGATGCCATTAAGGACATAGGTGATTCATGGGAAGAGATCAAAATACTTATATTAACAGGAGTTTCGAAGAAGTTGATTTCAACCCTCAAGGATAGCCTGCAGGAATTCAAAACCTAAGTGGAGGAAGTAACTGCAGATGTGGTGGAAATAGCAAGAGAACTAGAATTAGAAGGGGAGCCTAAAGATGTCACTGAATTGCTGCAATGTCTTGACAAAACTTTTTAACAGATGAGGAGTGGTTTCTCAAGGATGAGCAAAGAAAGCGGTTTCTTGAGATGGAATCTTCTACTCTTGGTGACAACAAAGGATTTAGAGCATTACAGAAACTCAGTTGATAAAGTGGTTGTAGGGTTTAAAAGTGTTGATTCTAATTTTGAAAGACATTCTGCTGTGGGTAAAATGCTATCAAATAGTATCTCATGCTACAGAAAAATAATTCATGAAAGGAAGAGTTGGTTGATGCTGCAAACTTCATTGTTGTCTTAAAAAATTGCCACTGTCGCCCACTCTTCAGCAGCCACTATCTTTAGTCAGACTGTCAGCAAGTCCCTCTACCAGCAAAAATCATTATGGCCTGCCTGGCTGGTGTAGCTCAGTGGATTGAGCGCGGGCTGGGAACCAGACGGTCCCGGTTCGATTCCCTGTCAGGGCACATGCCTGGGTTGCAGGCCGGGTCCCCAGTGAGGGCCATGTGAGAGGCAACCATACATTGCTGTTTCTCTCCCTCTCTGCCTCCCTCCCTTCCCCTCTCTCTAAAAATAAATAAATAAAATCTTTTTAAAAAAATCATTATGGCCTGCCAAAGGCTCAGATGGTGGTTAGCATTTTTTAACAATAAAATATTTTGTAATTAAGACATGTACATTATTTTTTAAAGACCTAATGCTATTTTTTTGCATACTTAATAGACTACAGTATAGTGTAAAGTTAAGTTTTATATTATTGGGAAACCAAAAAGTTCACATGACATTTTATTGCTTTCTTGTGGTGGTCTGGAGCCGAACCTGCGATATCTCGAGGCATATGCTTGTAGACACCTTTTTAACTGCTGCTCAGACCGAGGCACCTAATGTGGCCTGTAGCCAGGAGCCACCACATAACCCTTTCTAATTACAACCCCCTTCATTACCCCAAAGGTGACTGCTATCCCGATTTTATGGAAGTTATTTTCTTCCTTTTCTTTATTATTTCCCGCTTGTATTTGCATCCTCAACACTACAGTTTAATTTTGTCTGCCTCTGAACTTTTTATAGATGGAATTATTACGGTATGCATTCTTTTGCTCTTTCATTCAGTATTTTGTTTTTAAGAATCCATATTGTTGTGCATAGCTGTAGTTGGCTCATTTTTTATTTTATAATGTCTGTGTATTGAGTACACTAAGCATGTGTTGAGTCTATTGATGATAGCACTTTGTTTATAGCCCACGTTATAGATGGTGCTGCCATTAACGTGTGGGTGTGAATTTTGATGTGTATAGACATGTATTTCTCTAGGGAAGCTGCCCCAGGACTGACATTGCTGGGTTATAGAATGTTTGTGTCTTCAGCTGTGCCAAAGTCTAGTCTCACGTGGTTGGATCCATTTTCAGTGTGCCTGTGTTACATTCTCACCAGCACTACTTGGTGTTGTTACACTTACATTTTAGCTGTTCTTAAAGATGTGATGATACTGCATTGTGGTTTTAATTTGCATAATTTGCATGAGTGTCTTCCTCATTGTTAGGTTAAATACCTTTTAATATGAATGTTGGTCTTTCGGATATCCTCTTTGGTGCGGTGCCTAATTTATATCTTCTGCCTATTTTTCTTATGTATTTTTATTTTTACTTTTTTACTCATTTATATGGTCCAGATTGGGGTGTCAAATTCATTTTCACCGCGGGCCACATCAGCCTTGGGGTTGCCTTCAAAGGGCCCAATGTCATTTCAACTCCTTAACAGTTAAGGAGTTTATACATTTCGGCTCTTTGAAGGCAACCGTGAGGCTGATGTGGCCCCCGGTGAAAATGAGTTCGACACTCCTGGTCTAGATACAGTTCTTTATTGGTTATTTGAGTTGCAAACATCTCCAACTCCATAGGTAGCTTGTCCTTTTTTATTCCATTATGGTGTCTTAGTGTAGTACAGTTCATTAATTTTCTTTTTGAAGGATTATTTTTTAAGTTTATTATATTTAAACACATTATTCCGTATACGTCTTACAAGTGTTTTGCTTAAAGGTATATACCCCCCCCCCCGATTTTCGCTTACAATTTACTTTCCCATTGGCAGTGTCTGAACCTTTTGACACCATTTTCACTCCCACCAACAGTGTATGCACGATTTCCCCACGCTTTTGTCAGAACGGAGCCTAGGGATCGGTTTCGGCAGTGTGGACCTCCTCTGTTCATTAATGAATGGTTTATCTTAGTTTACCTGTGGAGCCAGGGAAATTTTTGCATCGTTCCAAGAATGTAGCAGTTAATAAACATAATTGCAAGCTTAATATTAAAATTTTCTTTAGCTTTTGATTCTGAGGAGCATTTCCAGCCAGTAGGGAAAAGAGATAAAGAGGGGAAAAGCCATTTTCTTTTTAATTTAAGTCAGCCTGATTTGAGCTTAAGTTAATGAAAATAAATTGATGAAAATTTTAATATAATAGATAAAGGGACCCATGAAACTGATGAGTTAGAATTTTGTGGATTTCCCTTATAAGTTTCTGATATATTTATGAGGGAGAACCATGATTTTACCTACCCTCTTCACATACTTTTGGTCAAAGAAGGACATCTCGTCCCAACTTAACCTCTGCTCCTCTTCTCTCCAAACTCCAGTATTCGTTCACACTCGGTCCTAGTTTTCAGGTGTGAGGTAGCTGCTGGGTTTTCCTCGGGAATGGGTGGCATTTAATTCTGAGACGCTACAATAGCACCTGTTGGAAGAAGCATTTGTTGGATGAAAACTTGGGTGGAGCCTTCCTCTGCACTCCAGCTTCCTTCCCACTGTCTTCAGTTTGGATCATCATCATTTTCACTTCTATCATAGTCTACCTCTTCTTCCTGCCTCCAGACTCCCCATGCTTAACAGAATGAAATTCCTAACACTAATTATTCCCCTGATTTACAGACTGCAGAGACTCCAGGACAATCAAAATCTTAATCCCTCACCACACAGTGTCTTACCTGCCCTCTTGCTAGAGAGCTCTCTAGCCTCCTCACATACCCAGTTCCCCACATACCTACTGAAATGCGCGGTTTCTTTGAGTTTGGAATGCTCTTCTACATTGCTCATCCCATTATCTAGAACTCCCTCCTTTCTCCCCACTGCCACCCCCATTAGCTTACTAGTTAATGTCTCTTGTTTATTTATTTAAAATGTTTTTAATCTAACATCTTTTAAAACTCAGCTCCTTACTTTCTGTCCTCCATGCCGCCCTCTTCCCTCAAACTTAATGACTTAGATGCCTTCTCCTCGAGGCTCCTTTTCTCTGCGTGCCTCTCTCACTGTGTCCTGTAGTATAGTAGATCTGACTTTCTCCCCTAATCCGTTTGCTCCTTAAGGGCAGGTCCCTGTTTCCCACTCCCAGTAACTCCCCCTCCCCCGCCTCCCCCAAAAAATTAGCATGGTGTAACTTATAGAAGGCACCTCATAAATGTTAAATGAATGACTAGATGCAAAGTTATATTTAACTTTCTTGACGTATGTATGAAAAGAACTTGTTGAGAAAGGTTGGTTAGAAAGGGAGAAGCAGTACACGTTTAGAGGTGACTACTGAGCTTGGAGGATTTTGTAGGGTTTTGCTTACCTGAGTTTCCCGTGGCTGTCACAGAAGGATGCCCTGCAGTGGTCTCGCAGTCCCGCAGCAGTGGAGGGAGAAGAGCCAGAGGACACAGCTGATGTGGAGAGCTGTGGGTCTAACGAAACCAGCACTGTGAGTGGTGAAAATGATGGTAAGTTCCCTTAACAAGGTGGGTGAAGAGCCACAAGCAGTTGCTAAGGACTAACTTATTTCCCTCCCTTCCAGTATCACTCGATGAAACATCTTCGAATGCATCCTGCTCTACGGAATCTCAGAGTCGGCCTCTTTCCAATCCCAAGGACAGCTACAGAGCTTCCTCACAGGTAGGGAGGGAGCTGGTGACCAGGCTGGGGGATAAGCGAGGCCAGGCAGACAGGACTCTCCCTCCTGCGGTTAACTGTGGGCGTGTTCGCAGAGTAGAGAAAATCAGTTTGGTCTCCACCTGTTAGTACTCTTTAAAAGTGGGTCGTAGAAAAAGTGGGTCATAGTCTGAGAGCAGAGTGTTTTGTTTTTTTCTTTACCATGGCTGGGTAATCCAGGGAGAAGTAGAGCACAGTGCAGAGTGGGGAGAACGCGAGCCTGGGAGTCAGTGGTTTGAATTACGGCCCTTTCTACTCACTAGCTTTGGGTCTGGGCAAATTCCTTACCTGTAAAGTGGGGATAATGATAGAGTCTTTCCAGCTTGGGCGATGCGTGGCACAGGGGCCCGCACCTGGCCCCATAACAGTCAGTGCTGCTGTCGGCGTTATCTGCCCAAGCTGGTTGAATACAAACTCGGTTTTACCAGACAGTGAGTGGAGACATAGTCTAGACATATCTCAAAGCCCACGTGCAGGCTGCTGTGGCCCTGCAGGTGACTTGGCCTTGTTCTTTATTCCCTCTGGGAATATAGGCAAACAAGCAGAAGAAAAAGACTGGGGTGATGCTGCCTCGAGTTGTCCTGACTCCTCTGAAGGTAAACGGGGCCCACGTGGAATCTGCATCAGGTATGTGTGAACTCTTGATTGTGGTGCTCCTTCCTCAGGTCCTGGGCACCTGCCTCCCTCTGGCAGCAGTTGCTGACCTCTAGGTAGTGCGATGCCGGTAGAGTCAGGAGCCCCTCCTCTGGCAGACAGCACGCTGTGGTGGTGAGACCTGACCTAGGTGCCAGTGCTGGGCTCTGCTGTGTCCTCCCATTTGCCTCACAGGGCGGTCGTGCGGGTCCAGTGAAGGAGTGCGTGGGTGCTTTGTAAAAGGTGCAGTGCTGTACGCGCTGAGACAACAGTTCGGCATTCTTACGTGGTATTTTAAAGCCAGTCCATGAGGTGTTGCGCTCTCACAGCCCAAGGCTAGGCCACGGAAGCACCCACGGTCGCTGGCAGCATCTCAGGGAGAGCTGGGAGAAGTAAGCTTGTCTGGGAGACATGGGCGTGGCGGGCGATGCTTTTGACCAGTGGAATGCTGTGCCTTCAGGGTTCTCGGGCCGCCACGCTGATGGCGAGAGTGGCAGCCCGTCCAGCAGCAGCAGCGGCTCTCTGGCCCTGGGCAGCACTGCTATTCGTGGCCAGGCCGAGGTCGCCCGGGACCCCGCCCCGCTCCTGAGAGGCTTCCGGAAGCCAGCCACAGGTGAGTGGCTTGGCACTCATTTCCCTGCCTGTGGCCCCGCAGGCCAAGTGACATGAAGTCTAATGTTTCTTTTAGCGGTTTATCTTGGGTGGCCCTCTATTTTTTGTTTGTTTTCGCCTTGCATTTTGCCTATTTCATATGTAGATCTTCTCTGCTAGACCGTGAGAGAACTTGTGGGCAGAGATGGTGCCACATTGCTCCTTGTCTGCCCCTGTAGGGCCTAGGCTGTGCCTGCCAGGGTGGCGCTGCTTAGTGTTTGAGGGAGTAAAGACTGCTTCTGAGCTTCTCAGTGAAGAATTCCAACATCCTTTATCTTTCTTTGCTAATGTCCTGCAACATTTGTTCTCAGTGTTTTGGTCTCTGTCAGGTGCCCTTTCTACAACCTGTCAGCATGTTGAATGGAAGCCTAAGTTGAATTTGGGAGATGCAAACACATTCAGTGGTGCGCACCTCCCACACCCTGTAGGGCTCCTTGCAAGGCCAGTATGCTTTTTGCTCTTTCAGGATTTATATCTCAAAGCCCACGTGCAGGCTTTTTGTAAGTGGGTCACAAGAAATCATTAAGAGGACTCATTTTGGCTTGTGAAAATTAGAATAAAACATTGCCCAAGTGGGAAGTAAGTCTGCCTTTCCAACTGATCAGCATTGCTAAATCTGAGGTCTCACAAGTCTCTATTCCAAGTGATTTTTTAAAGTAGAAGTAACATTTGCTGAGGCTTCTGTGAGAGGTATTGACATTTCAGTGGGCTTTAAACAACTCTTAGTACCTTCTTGCATGGAGATCATTCCTCTCAGTGCACCTACAACAAGGCTTCTGCAGATTTGCCTATAGTATGCTCACTCGATTTGCTTTAAACAGCTCCATCGTTTCACCAGTTGACTTGCGGAGCCTGTTTTCTAGCTCTGGAGGGAAGGTCAGAGCTTGCCCCTGCCTGGGTCTCTGTGGGAAGAATGTCCTCTTCAGGCTGTGACACAGCGTGGCGCAGTCCTGTCTGAGAGGAGGCAAGCCCAGGTGCTCTCTCAGGTTTGATGGCAGTGGGAAGGAGAACTGACATGCAGGTTCAGGTGGACTGACAGCTGACCAGATTGTGTGTCTATAAGTTCTGGGTGGCTTGGTTGCTGCCACCAGAGATTTCCCCCTCAGCATTTGCTTTTTTGATTTAAGAAGCTGAAAAATCTATATCTTGCTTTTTACTGCTTCAAAAATCACAGGTCAGATGAAGCGCAACAGAGGGGAAGAGGTAGATTTTGAGACACCTGGGTCCATTCTCGTCAACACCAACCTCCGGGCCCTGATAAACTCTAGGACCTTCCACGCCCTGCCATCCCACTTCCAGCAGCAACTCCTCTTCCTGCTGCCAGAAGTAGACAGACAGGTACGGATAGGCAGCCTCCTCTTTGCTTCTCTCTGGGCTCCTGTTGTCTTTGTAAGTTTTTTATTTATTGGATTATTTGCCTGATCCTTCTAGGTGGGGACAGATGGCCTGCTGCGTCTCAGCAGCAGTGCACTGAATAATGAGTTTTTCACCCATGCGGCCCAGAGCTGGCGGGAGCGCCTGGCTGATGGTGAGTAGAGGTTCTCATCTCTGATGGCTTGAGAGGTGCCTGCCATGGGTGGTGCCACTGGTCTCCTGGTATTTAAAACTCACTCATTTTCACCAGTCTCTTCTTTTTTTCCCAAGGGATATTTAGTATAAGGCAGGCTTTCCTCATAGTACTAACAAATGTGGCAGGTGTTGATGTGCCCCATAGCTCTAAGGAAGGGTCAGAGTATTGGGCCTTCACTGTTTTGTGTGTGTGTGTGTCCATCTGCATTGCCTCTTCATTATAAAAACTGTCTACTCCTTTTTTCCAGTAAGCATATAGTGTTGTCTGGATGGGTAGAAGAAAGTGCACTGTGGCATTGACCTACACATTAATTTTCATTAGAGGCTCTCTTTTAGACGTTGTCACTTGGAGTGATTGTTAGCTTTTCCTAATGTAGTTTTGTGGGGAAGCAATAAGGGGAGTGTCTTGGGAGGTCCCTGAGACACCTCTGGGCTCATTGATTCATGAGGAGGACTCACAGCATCCAGTATAGTCTTCTTCGCGGCTATAGTTCATTACAGCAAAAGACTGCAGAACAAAATCAGCAAAGGGAAAAGACAACTGGGGTGAAGTCCAGGGAAACCAGGAGCAAGCTTCCAAGGTCCTCTCCCAACAGAGTCACACGGGATGCATTCAATTCCCCCACCACCAAGTTGTGACAAAACGTGTGGAATGTAGTCTACCAGAGAAGCTTATTAAAGACTTGGTGCCCAGGGTTTTATTGGGAGCTAACCATGTAGCATACTTATGCCTGGCACATACCCAAATTCCAGATTCCCCAAAGGAAAGCAGGTGCTCGTTATAAACTGTCTTGTTTACAGAAACGGTTTAGGCACAGTGAGCCATTCATATCAGTTAGGGGGCAGGAACCCTCGCAAATCCAGGTTCCTAGATGTCAGCCAAGGGCCAACCTTGTAAGCAGGCCTATCTAAGGATATGCAGTCAGGCCTGCTCAGTTAACTTTTTTCTGCACAGGAAGTAAGAATGGCTCTTTTGTTCGGTTGGTTTTTGATTTGCCTTTTTGAACAGTGTGTTGCTTGCTGTTTTATGACTAATCACCCTAGGGAAGAATGAATTTCCTTTGTAACAGGCATGTTAGTTCTGTCCTAAGTGAGAACATGATGTTAGAGATTCTTTGGAGGAGACAGGAACCAGCGTGAAGATAGCAAGGGGAAAAAAATATCTCTAAGCTCACCAAAGTCACTGAAAACTACAGAAGAAGGGCTGCTTTCCATAAGATACATGAATATCCTGAATGCATGTGCTCAGAAAGTTTTACTTCTCTCCAGGTGAATTCACTCATGAGATGCAAGTCAGGATACGACAGGAAATGGAGAAGGAGAAGAAGGTGGAACAATGGAAAGAGAAATTCTTTGAGGACTACTATGGACAGAAGTAAGGCACTTGGTTGCTGTGAGTGTTGGTCCAGCTTTTGGGGGATAAAGACACACAGTCGTGTGTCCTTCTGGGTTGGATGGGAATGTGCAGACTGCAGCGACTTGGCTCATTTAGCTTAATGCCATTCATAGGGAAGCGACCAGGGGTTTTCCTGTGGTCAGTGCTGTGCACTGCAGATTTATTTTGTTCCAAGATATCTAATGTCTGGGTGTGTGTCATTCATAAAAAGAAAGTAGACATGGCTTCTCTGCCCTGTAACTGATGGTGTGCGTTTGGCTTGCAGATTGGGTTTGACCAGAGAAGAGTTGTTGCAGCAGAACGTGGGCCAAGAGCAGGCTGGAATCAAGAGTGACTTGCGTGTCTCAGGTGAATCAGCGCGGCCACAGCGTGGTCCGGCCACCCGACAGCGGGACGGGCATTTCAAGAAACGCTCTCGGCCAGATCTCCGAACCAGAGCCAGAAGGAATCTGTACAAAAAGCAGGATCTAGACCAAGGAGGGATTATAAAAGATGCACAGTCTGTGGCACCAGACATCCCCCTCTACAAGGATGGGGAGGCTAAGACTGACTCAGCAGGGGTAGGCAGTCCCCACCTGCCTGGCACATCCTCTACGGCACCTAACCCTGAGGGTCCCAGGTTCACAGTGGAAACTGGGGCTTCTCGGATCCAGACCAGTCCGGACGACCTGGCACGGACCTCTGCCTCTGCAGACAGAATTCCCAGCTTGCACCAGGAGACTGTTGATCAGGAACCTAAGGATCAGAAGAGGAAGTCCTTTGAGGAGGCAGCCTCTGCATCCTTTCCCGAAAAGAAGCCCCGGCTTGAAGACCGTCAGTCCTTTCGTAACACAATTGAAAGTGTTCACCCCGAAAAGCCGCAGCCCACCAAAGAGGAGCCCAAAGTCCCGCCTATCCGGGTAGGAGGCTCCTCCCCCTGGGGGGCCCGGAGATTAGTGGGGCCCCTTTGCCGGGCCTTTATGTTGAATGTGTGGGCGTGTAGAGCCCTCTACAAGAGAGCCATTCCTGACACCAATTTGACAGTCAGGGGAATGAGGTTCTTTTCTGCTGTACTTGTTTGTTCACTCTGCTGCATTTACCTCTAGAGATCAGACTCCTGTGGGGTTTTGAACTTTTTTATTAGGTGGTGGTAGATTAGTGGCTCTCATGGTCCCACCAGAAAGTAAATTTAGAAGTGCAGCACGTAACGGCCCTTGAGCAGAGAACCTTCTTGGAATGGTGTTGTGTTGTAGACAGGTGCTTGACCACAACCATTTAATTTTTAAGGAAAATGATTTGACTGTCTAGGCCGTAACCCCTAAGCTATTAGAACCCTAATTTAGCTTTACAGTGGCTCGGTCTGAGCACCCAGTCAATTAAAACTGTTTTCTGATTCTTCTTTTGCAGATACAACTTTCACGTATCAAACCACCCTGGGTGGTTAAAGGTCAGCCCACTTACCAGATATGCCCCCGCATTGTCCCCATCACGGAGTCCTCCTACCGGGGCTGGACTGGCGCCAGGACCCTCGCAGACATTAAAGCCCGTGCTCTGCAGGTCCGAGGGGCGAGAGGCCACCACTGCCATCGAGAGGCGGCCACTACTGCCATCGGAGGGGGGGGTGGCCCGGGTGGAGGTGGCGGCAGGGCCACCGATGAGGGAGGTGGCAGAGGCAGCAGCAGTGGTGATGGTGGTGAGGCCTGTGGCCACCCTGAGCCCAGGGGAGCCCCAAGAACCACTGGAGAGTGTGCGTCAAATCTACAGCGAACACAACTACTGCCGCCTTGTCCTCTAAATGAGGAGCACACCCAGGCTGGAACTGCCGCACCCAGAGCCAGGAGGGAGCACGTGGCCTCTCTCAGAGGGGAAGAGAGCTGCCCACTACAGAGGGCGCCAGACACAAGCGGCCCGGAAGATGCTTCCCAACTCCCCATTGCCCCCACTGGGGACCAGCCATGCCAGGCTTTGCCCCCATATTCCTCCAAAACCCCAGCACCTGAGAGAGCAGTTGAGCAGCCTCCGTTGCATCTAGATGTTAGAACTGAGTGTGAGTCTGGTAGCACTTCTTGGGAAAGGGATAATGAGGAGCAAGGACCCACTCTCCCCACCAGCGGTGGTCCTGTTCAGTCTCTGGTGGGGGATGTTGTATTAGAAGACAGAACTGGCCAGGCTCTGGACAGTGACAGTAATGCAACCATGAAGGATCCTGTGAATGTGACCCCCAGCTCTACCCCTGAATCATCATTGGCTGGCTGCCTGGAGGACAGACAATCTGATGATGAATTAGGACTTGGTGACTCATGCCCACCCGTGAGGGAAAGTGCTACTAGAAAAGAAGACTTGAAAACCGAGGCCCTTGTCTCTGATGGTGCTGCTCCTTGGATGCTCGGCCTGGCAAATGAGGAGGCAGTGGGACCGCCCACACCAGGCTCCAAAGAGAACGCTCCACCTGCTGAGCCCCCGGGCGGAGAGGAGCTGGAGAAGGCTGCTCCCCTCATTCCTGCGTTGCCTGAGGGGTTGGCAGCTGAAGAGGGTCTAGATCTGCCCAAATGTCCTTCACTCTGGGCAGGGACGTCTCGGGGCTGCGTTGACAGCACAGGCAACTGCAAACAGGTGGACGTTGACGAGCTGAAAATCAATGGAGACTCTGAAGCACTGAGTCCTCATAGTGAGTCCACGGACACAGCCTCTGACTTTGAAGGCCACCTCTCTGAGGAGGGCAGTGAGGCCGACCCCAGTGAAGCCACGGTGATGAAGGGAGCCTCGGTGGTGGACAAGGAAGAGAAGCACGATTGGGACCGCTCTGCTGCTCTCTCCAAGGTGAATGGTGACCAGAGTCTGGTTACAAGGACAGACAGGATCGCTGCTCCTCAGAGCTGGGTGTCTCGTGTATGTGCGGTTCCCCAGAAGATCCCAGATTCCCTGCTGCTGGCCAGTACCGAGTACCAGCCGAGACCTGCATCCTTGGGCAGGCCTGGGTCCTCCGTGGAGGCCACTAACCCCCTTGTGATGCAGTTACTGCAGGGCAACTTGCCGTTGGAGAAGGTCCTTCCTCCAGCCCTCTCCGGCAGCAAACCCGAATGCCCACGACTCCCGCTTGCAAAAGAGCAGCAGTTGGGATCTCTGCGAGATGCTGGGAGTACCAGTGGCGTGGTTGGCAGGAGGAGCCCTGACAGCCGTGAGGCAAACACTGGTCTTGCCAGGCTGGAGGCCACCCAGACTCCAGGAATGCCCCAAAAGATTTCCAAGACGGTCCCAAGTTCAGACTCCCTGTATCCAGTGACAAATCTGACTGCTGCCTTTGGGAAAGTGGAAGTGGATTCCAAAGAGCAGTTCTCTCCTTTCAGTTTTGAAGAACAGAAGGAAGGCTGTGACCTGTCCCAGTGCAGTAATTCAAATACCGCCCCAGGCAAAAGTCCAGGAAATCTCACTACCTCGAGAGCCCCGTGTTTCTCATCTCCAAATGTGGTCTCCGTGGGTCCTAATCAGACAAGTCGGGCCCTGGGTGATCAGAACAGTGCCGGAGGCCAAGGGAAGAAGCTCTTTGGCTCCAGGAACCTGGTGGCAGCCCTTCAGTGCCCTCGGCCTGTGGAGCCAACACCGCTACCCGCTGATGCCCCTCCTGGTTTTCCCAGTAGGAAGTTGGGGACAAGTAAAATCTCTGTGTCTGGTGGGGTGCAGACTGCCAAGGAAGACTGGGCTCCAAAGCCACCGCCTGCCTCTGTTGGCAGTATCAAGAGTGAGAAGACTTTTGTGGGGGTGCCTCCCAAGGCGAATGCAGAGAACAGAAATGCAGCCGGGCCTGGTCCTCGGGATCTGGTGGATCACTTGCAGGCAATGCCCTTTGTCCTTGACCTGCCCTTCTGGAAATTGCCCCGAGAGCCTGGGAAAGGGCTCAGTCAGCCTCTGGAGCCTTCTTCTATCCCCTCCCAACTCAACATCAAACAGGCATTTTATGGGAAGCTATCCAAACTCCAGCTAAGTTCCACCAGCTTTAATTATTCCTCCAGCTCCCCAACCTTTCCCAAAGGCCTTGCTGGAAGTGTGGTGCAGCTGAGCCACAAAGCTAACTTCGGTGCGAGCCACAGCGCATCGCTTTCCTTGCAGATGTTCACCGACAGCAGCACAGTGGAGAGCATCTCGCTCCAGTGTGCGTGCAGCCTGAAAGCCATGATCATGTGCCAGGGCTGTGGTGCGTTCTGTCACGACGACTGTATTGGACCCTCAAAGCTCTGTGTATTGTGCCTTGTGGTGAGATAATAAATTATGGCCATTGGAAAAGTTGTATATTTAGTGTGCGTATTTTGATAATGATTGATCTTAAATCTGTATACAGAATATCATTGGTATATAAACTCTGTCTCTTGAGGCAGGAGCACTCTTGCCTCTCCCTGAAATTTATAGTGCTAAAGGCCCTCTCTGTCACTTACCAACCTTCCCGTCTTGCTGGAGGGTTTTCCCACAGGGCAGCTTGTTGGGCTGCTCCAGCCCAGCCAGCCAGCCGAGCCTTCGTGTAGAGTGAGAGCCTGGTGCGGCGTGGGGAGCCTGCCCGACACCCGGAGGGACTCGAAACTGAAGAAGGAAGGTTGCGTTCTCCATGGAGGGAACTAACCTACCCAAACTAAGTAGAAGTGTCAGTCTTCCACTGCTCCCTCCTCACCACCTTTCCTTACGCTACTGGGGGAGCTCATGGTTGGGAAAGAACCCGCCCAGGGCTAAGGTAACTCCCTGCATTGCCCACCAGGGGGCTCAAGCACCTGCTGACCTCCTGGTCGAGGTTCATCCTGATGCTGATTGATGGAGCCCTTTTGACCTTTGGTTCTGTTGCTGGAGCAGATTTGGGACTTTGCTGTCTCATTACAATCCACTGGCCCACAAGAGCTTTTTGGAACCTTGAACAGACCTGCTTGGACAATGGGGTCGGGCGTCAGGTGGTTTGTCTGAAAATGCCATCTGTAGACCTTGTGAGTCAGATGTCCAGGTGTTTGGCAGGTGAATGCCTCTGCCTGACACCCTCCTCGTCACTTTGGACTCATGGGAGCGGGCATCTCCACGCACCTGTGTATGTGAAAGTCATTTTACATTTCAAAGCAGTGTGTGTTTCTTATTTTTATATTTTTAACTCTCTATCCTTGGATGTATAAAGTGAATTTGGGGCTTCTGTAAGTATGCTCTATGCACCTCTAACGTTTTATCATGTATTTATATGGTGTACACAGTGCTGGCCGATTCTGTAAATGGATGTATTGTACAGAGAACACGAACGTCTCCCTTACTTTCCGTCTTGGGCATCATTGCATTAAAATGGTGTAATCAACTTTTCTCCACCTGTGTCCGAGCCACTGCATGCTGTGCTGCCCGACCCAAGGGTGGAGTGACTGATGGGCGATCTGCCGGGGGGTCCGATGCCTTGTCGTGGGTGACTCAGTGGGCCTGCTGTAGCCCGCAGAGCCACGGTCGGCCTGCCTGCCCGCTGCTGAGGAAGTGCGCCTGCTCCTCACACCTCTTCTCCAGTCTTCACTGGCTGTTCACTGCCATACACGACAAGTCACCGCCACCAGTGTTAAGTGCTTCTGAGTTCAAGGGTGAGTGCCCTGGGCAGCCCCCAGATGGGCCTCCTAGGCCTGGCTCCAGGGCCACCACCTGTCTGCGTACCTGGGACTGTGCTCTCCTGGGGCCGCAGGGCTCCTTTTGACATACTTCTGACAGCAGGTTGGGGAAGAAACAGCCAGACCTGTTGCCTGCCTCTCTCCTAACACATTTCTAATAAGTAGATGTCTCCGTAGTTGTGTTTCCTCACCCTACTTCCTGCCTTATTTCTTGAACTTGGACTTGTTGCAGAGTTGAGAGCCCTTGTTTACCTTCAGTCTCCCTGTGTGAGCGCTTCTGTGTGAAGTACAAAGTCGGTGTGACCGCAGCAGATCTCCTTTCATCTGAAAGGTCTTTTTTTTTTCTCCCATTTCATCCCGTGTGGCATTCTTGTCATCTGAAGCCTGAGTGAGAAGTTGGCAATGTAGTGGTGATTTAAATGCAGTATTGGCCAAATCCAAGTTGTCAACTTCAAGGGTCTTTTTACCAAAGACAGGGAGCAGAGGCCCAAGTGTATTTGATCCTCTTCTTCCTTTTGTTGTGCCCGTTGGGACCACTCTAGGGTACAGTTTGAAACTGGTCTGGTCCGTGGGGCTGCCCAGGGGAAGCACTACTCTTGTATGTCTCTCGTGGTATTGGAAAAATAAACCTGTACAACCTGCGCTGTGGTCTTGGTCATCTTCTGTGGCTGCCCCACGGGGGTGGGAAGGAAGGTCAGGCTGGAGTGTAGGAGCAGCGTTAAAGGGGCAAGTGGCAGCGCGCCCACCTTGGCTCTGGGGCTCATGATGTTGTGAGGAGCTCTTCGGTGCAGTGAGACCTGAAAGCACAACTTGTCCGTTTCCTGGGTCTTCGGACTCTGCACGACGTGGCAGACTTTCCCGCGGTGTGCACTGGAAAGCAGAAATTAAAGCGATGAGGGTGCTCATCTCAGCTGTCTGTGAGACTGAGATTGCCCAAGAGCTTCCTAACGGCTGATGATCTGTGGGGAGGGTGAGCGGCTCCGACCTTGAAAAGCCGTAAGCACAGCGCCTCCGCAGCATCAGGCAGCGGCGAGGGAGGCCGTGGCACGAGGTGCGGTCTGACGCTGCTTAGCGGGGCTGAGTGTGTGCCAGCCTGCAGGGGTTGACTCCGCAGTCCTCAGGCTTACCTGCAGCACTTGAATACGTGATTGGCGGGATCTTAGTATATAAATATGCCAGAAGCTAAAAAATTATGGGAAGTAAAGATGACCTAAGAGAAGGATCCATTAACTTGTTTCCTGTGAACTGGAGAAAATAGGCTTTGTGTGGTGGGACATCTTTGGGGGCAGTTCAGGCTGCATGTTGGTGGTTCTGCCGTTGCAGTTGGAGAAGTTCTGGTTGGACCGAGTGGTGACTGGGCAGCCGCCTGGCGGTGAGGATGCGTAGGTGTGCCTCTGGGTCACAGAATCTGGCTACACAGTCTGCGGGAGCTCAGCATCCGCTAGGATCCAGGGGTGACCTCAGCAGGGAGGCCGAAGGGCACAGTGTGCGAGAGGACAGGCCCTGCAGCTGCCGCTGCTGTGGTTGGGTTGCGCGGCTGCCCTGCTCACCTCGTTGCTGAGAGGAGACAGTAGTTCCTACTTTATAAAGTCGTTAGGGCCTCGCACATAGGAAGTACTCTCGACTGTTAATGTGTCCCAAGCCAGATAGCCGCTACTTTAATTTACAGTAGGAACCTGTACGGCTCCTGTCAGCTCACCTGCTTGACCCTCACCCCAAAGAGGAGCTGTGGAGGTGCCGGCGTCTAAGGGGACCTCTGGCTTGTGGCCTCACACTGCGGTGGCTGAATGCACAATGCAGAGTTCCGAGACTGGAGTGATGGGAGAGACATTTTACTTCCCATCCAAAGGACGAGGAAATGTAATGTTTCAGAATATGAAAGTAATACCTTACTGGCCTGTTGAAGTGTTCATTTGCTTTTATGTCCAACCTGCTGGTGGGGAAGTCGGACCCTGCTTGAGAGGGTTGCGTGTGCTTAATAGAGTAAGTAGCCCTCCTACACCGGGGGTTTCAAGGGGCCCAGCATCTGCCTGCCCTGTGCCCTGAGAGGAGGTGGCACAGGCTGTGTTGCCCTTGGGTGTGGGTGTCATGTAAAGTGACAGAGGGTGGGCTTTGTGGCCTTGGAGATTGAAGATTGAAACCAAACCTTGACCGTGCCCTCTGCTTCCTCTCATCTCTGCATCAGTTTGAAAGCTTGGAATGAATGTTTCTACCAGAAGATGTACACAGAAGTGCGCTCTCTCTCTTTTTTTTTAAGTAACAACTAATAGCTGTCAGTGCAGTGGCTCTTGGCCTTTCATGAACGGGCTCCTTCGAGAGCCTGAGAGGAGGTCTGGGCCCTCTCCCTGCAGGAATCACGTGGACAGAAGTTGTGCAGACTTTCAGACGGCGCGAGAGCTCTGTGGGCCGCTGGGGCCCCTCGTTCAGGAGCCTCCTGACTGATGGTAAACCTAAACTGGGTTTATGTGGAAGACCAAGGCTGGGAGAGGTGACTTTGCAAAGGATTCTTAGGTTTTTTGTAACTACTAAGCTTCCATAGTGCATTTTAAATTATTTTTAAAACGCAGCGATGTGCATGGTCTTCCCTGTCCGTCACTGAGTGAAGTGAATGAAGGTCGCTTGTTTGGTCACTGTGTAAATTTGACTTTCCTGCTTTAAGGGGGTGGGGGGGGCGTTCCTATTTGATGTTCCTGTCCACTGTTACCAGCAGTGGTCGGGAGCTCCATGGAAGACGCCAGGCGGGGATCAAGCAGCGCTTCTCTGTCCTCCTCCAGCTTCTCGGAGCTGCGGCGTTTCCCTCGAGGTAAGTACTGTCCCACTTGGTCGGCACAGTCTGCGTGTGGCTGCTCTGGATTCTGGGTGTGTTGTCCCAGGTTGTGGGGGGTTTATGGTCTCTTGGTGATTCTCAGTGGCAGTAGATTGAGTAGGACAGACGTGTTTTCATGGTAGTGCTGAGGATTTACTGCTCGTGATCTCCGCGCGCGTGTGAAAAGATCGGGTGCCCAGGTGTCTACTTGCTACTATCCTTATAAAGCTTAGCCCCAGAGTGCATTCTCTGGGTGCAATGGCTTCAAACTATTGGCCCCTCTCTTTTTATTTATATACTTGGCAGCTGCACAGAATTTATATTTTAAAGAGATTCTTCTGTCATTCCAAAAACTAATGTTTTGAAAACAGCCTTCATATAGTGTCTGTGGGTAGCGGTGACACTTGTGTTTTGCATTTAGATCACATGGTCAAGACTGTTTTTAAACTTGTGACAATCAATTTGGTTCCTACCCGTATTCCTGCAAGCTTTCTTTGAACGTTTAACCTGAATGATATGCACATAGGATGAAAAAACATCAGCGCACAAGTAAATGTCGGTGGGAAAAGAGCCCTTTAGTTTCCTTCACGGGATCCGGGGACTTGGGCCGAGCGGGATGTCGAGGAGTGAAGGTTCAGGACCAGGATGCAGTTTCCTCAGTTTTCCAAGCCAGCAACGGGGGGACTGGTAGGTGAGTTTGGTTTCTGTCTGATGAAGAGCTGCGCGCTGGGGTGAAGGGGGTGGGAAGGGTGTAGTTTACAGGGAAAGAGCTGAATCACTGGCTGAATTTAGGGGGGGCGCTGCCCCCTGGCACCCCTGCCAACTGGTCTGTAAGTAGAGGCGAGAGCACCTCCCTGGAAAGGGGAGCGCGGGATTTCGACTCAGTTCCCACTGGCACTTGGTGAGCACCAGGGAAGGAAATGACAAATGCATTTGTTCAAGGAACGTTACTGAGGACCTCCTGTGCATGAGCTTTATGGCGAGGAAAAAAGGCAGAACCTACTGGCAGAAAGATGTGGCGGTGCCAAACTGGGTCTGGGAGGAAGAGGTGTGGCTGGCAGAGCTGCTGTGCGGAGGACACAGTGTGGAAATAAAGCATTCCGTTTGTTATTCAGTGTTTATTAAGTAGATTCAGTCTTATATATGATATACAGATTCCAAAGAAAAAGGATTCCACATACTTATGAAATCAGTGCATTTAGCAAGTAATACCATGGAGATAACAGCTCAATTAACAGCTCATTGGTCTTTTGTTAAGTGAGGGGAGAGGGAGTTGGCCTGTGCTAGTCATTCCACAAACAAAACAGAATCTAGTTGCATCACATAGAGAAGACACAGTCTAAGAATTAAAATATTAAGCCACATTTACTGGAAAAACTCACTATATAGAACACAAAGAATTTTTATAGAGCATTGAAGAGGAAGTCCTCACCTGCTTAGAAGAGCCACATTAAGTTGCATAGGTGCATATCTGTAAAAATATAATTTAGAGGTGAAGCCACTGATTAAGTACTAAAGAGTCACCTTTGAAAGTTGGTGCCGCCCACTGTTTGCCTTAAGTGCCGTATGCTTGTCGTCTGGAACCCCCGCCCTCCCAGAGGTGGTGTCTCGAACCCTGAAGAAGGGCTGGTGCCGTCTGCACTGGAGAGTCTTAAAATCCCGCCTCACATAGCAAACTCGAGATACTCCAAAAACCTGTCTGAATTGGTCCAGAGGACTGATGACCTTGGGTTGTCCCTAAATCCTGGGTGGCTTGACCCTGAAGGTCACAAGTCATCCTGACCTTCCCCTCCCAGGCTGCCAGAACTGTATCCATCCCACAGCTCTGCAGCGAAGTCCTGCTGTCACTTGTCATCTGCCCGCGCAGCCAGCCACCACCGGCCACGGGAGGTCTCTGCTCTGACCCCTGCTTCTCAATGGACCGCGTGGTAGACGCACACGGGCCGTGTGCTGCCCGGAGAGTTTTCTGAGCTTAGAAAAGTGTTTTTCAGTAAATCTGACTTCCATGTGGTACAGGTTTTTTGTTTTTGTTTTTAGGTGGAAACATAGGTTAAAAAGTGAGAGGTTTTGTTTTGTGGCTTTGCTAAGCAGATGAGCTTCGTGAGGTGCACCTTCCTCCTCAAGAGCGAGTCTTGCAGGACACACAGGGACTGGGGCATCTGTACATGTAAACAGTACACTTTCACTGAGTCCAAAATTAGGAGCAAAAATACAAAGGTTCACATTGGTCTTAGGTAGATACAGGCGAAAAAAGATCGAGCTGGTTAGCCCGGAAACAACAAAAACAAAGTTTCTAAAGCACCACTAAATTATATAAAAATCAGACCATGGACGGATTGAAACTGGTATTCTGGTGAAATACTTTACTATCTTGTAAAAAGTTTTACAAAAAATTACAAATTAAATGTATCAACCCTCTGAGTTCAAAGCAGCATTTTGAAAATGAACTGGTAGTTAATCCTATAACCACCCTGGAGTCGCAAGTGGCCCTTGGGAATAGGGATGGCTGGGATCCACCTGTTGGAAACCCTCCGAGCCCCCGCCTGCCGCGCGTCCATGCGGTCTCGGATGTACACTGTCCATCTGCGTAAGTGGAGAGGGCAAGCGATTTCAGGTGCAGCGCGCTACTGCTGGTCTACTAGCCGACCTGCCGCCGAGACCAATCCCAGTCTCTGGGTGGATTCCGCCCTTCTCTCAGGATTAGCCCCCTGCAAAGACTCTGGAATTGGTGTGTTCTACTCTCACCTTTTAAACTTTGGGTCCCAAATGACTCGTTTGTGCCCTGAGGCCCTCCCTCCTTGAGAATTTTAAGTGGTTGTGGGACAGGGCTTTGGGAGAAGGCCGTCTGGGGTGACGGTGGGGGTGAGGGTCAGCAGAACCAGCCCTTGGGTGCTCTCCAAGTCAGGAGGAGAGGGACGGGGTTGAAGCTGCATCTTTGAAAACAAAAACCAAACAGAACAAGTTCCCTGACCGAACTAGCTAATGGAATCCTGTTTCCACATAGTAACTTGCTCCTGATACCGCCACCTCCGGGGCTTCCGGCATAGCTTCAAAGGGAAGGACCCCACCTCGGAACTCGTCCTGGAGGGGCTGCTGGGGGCCCCTGTGGACTCGTGCCACCGGTGCCCCTTTCCTTTCTCTGTAAAACACACAGAACCTCCGCTCTTACCGCAGCATTAGGTTGGCTGAAAGGTGGTCAGTTAGGGCAGCCTGAACTCAGAAAAACGCCACTAGAAGCTGTAGCTTATGTGATCTTTAGACATAATCCCTCGTGTGGTGCTGGCGGGAGCCCCTGGCCCAGTCCTCACTCCTGTCTGCCAAGAAAAGCAAACCATTCCTGTCTGGCTTGGGTGCTGCCCCTGTGGGGAGAGATGGCATGTTAAGCAATTGATACCAAGGATTCTAAGGCGGCGATTGTCTCTGCCAGTTTTTAACATTAAGATCTCACAAATTGCCTGGGGTAACATTTTGCAAAAGATCTACTGATTACTTTGTCATATTGTTCACACACAAAAATAAATATGTACACAAATTCAAATTCAGGGAGTGTACTGAGCAGGGGGGTGGATGGGTGTGTGGAGGGCGGGGTGTGGGAGAGGCCTCGGGCACTGGAGTTTGTGCTGTGCGAAGGGGGAGCTTGGGTGTCTGGCCCTGACCGGGGGGGCCTGCGGATGGGTCAGATGGAAGGCAGAGGTGGTATGGTGGGATGGGGTGTGGAGGCCACTTGAGAGATTAAAAAAAGACCACCCCCAACCTCTAGGGGCTGGAACTGAGCAGAGTGGGGCACCCTACCTTTCAGAGTTTCTGGGCCCGAGGCAGGGTGGGACACTCATGCTGAAGCCCCGTCCCCGGCCCTCCTGAGTGTGGTCTGCCACAGTGCCAGGAGGCAGTTGGCTGCAGAGAAGCTGGTTTGAGGAAGGGTGCCTGCTGTGGGGTCGGGTGGCTCTCAGAAGCCGTCCTAGGGTGTACTCGGCCCTGGCTCCCCTGGGGCCTCTTTGCTCTGAGGGAGGAAAGGCAACAGAGGGCTTCTGCCAGCTCTGGGCAGGGGCAGGCAGCAGAGGGCTGCTGTCATGGCTACGGAGTGTTGCACGGAGCGGCCCCGTGGGCCTTCTGAGGTCTGGGCAAGTCCCTGGTTTTAGCAGCACTGGTAGGTATTGCACTGAGCAAGAGGAAGTGCCTATTGGGAGGAAGGAAACCAGGCCAGCCTTAACTGTTTGCCCCTTTTCACACTCCAGGGATTACGGGTTTCTTCCAGGACTGGTCCCTCCAGAAGGGCTGGTCTTAGGAGAACGCAAGGGGCTTCTCCAGTTGATGACGGTCCCTTTGTTTCAGCCACAGGGGCAGGGCACGGGAGCCCAAGTCCACCCAGGAGCTCACAGCTGCCTTTCCTGTTGAGTGGCTGCCTGACAGCCAGGGGCTCACCCTACAGAAGCCGGCCCTTCCCAGCAGGTGTCTGAGAGCGTTGGGTCTGTGAGAAGGGTCAGCCTGACTCCCTGCGGGGCAGCTGCGGGCTCCCAGTGCGCTGTCCTGTCTGGCAGCTGAGAGGGCCGGGGCTGGGTCCCTCTGGGCTCCAGCCGCTCCTGCCACCCATGTGGACTCACCCCCCAGGCAGACACACCGTGGGGGGAGCTGGGAGAGCCGTTCAGAACAGGCTCAGGGCGCATCCCGGAAAAAGCCCCCGCTGGAGTGTGAGGTAGAATACTGGTGGCCATGGCTGGGGCTTCTATGGAATTGGGGTGGGGGGGCCGTGTGTTTGTCTTTGCTCTGCAGTGGGTGTGGGTGAGGTCCTCCTGCTTGGTGGTGCCGGGCACGCAGAGGGACAGCCCCGCCCGCGCCAGTGTAGTGATATGGAATGTTAGGTCACAGGGAGACATCCTTCTGATCAGACACACACAGACTGGCAATCTGTACAAACACAAAAGAATCCATTTTCAGAAAAATAAATTACTAAGGGGAGAGGAAGAAAGGGTCCACTTTGTTTTTCTCAATAAATATGCAATTCTGCTCACCTAAGACTTGAAAGGTAATTATCTGGGAGTGGGGTTCTAACATCAGGGTCCACAAAGATGATACTAAACAGAGCTGTGGCCCCAGCACCCTGTCGGGGAGCCCAGCCCTTCCAGAGCTGCCCCATCGGCCTCTTCCGAGCAGGTCAGAGCACCCGTGTGGTGAGATTCCAAAAAAAAGTGTCCTCGTGCCCAAAGTCTCAGGTGCTTGGAGTGTGGCTAGGAACAGCTCTTTTGGATCCCACCTCTTTCAAAAAGCAAAATGTACCAACTGGTGAGGCAGGAAGCTGGGTCCGGGCGGGATAGCCCCTTCCCTAGGGCAGTGCACTCCAGGTGCCGCTGGGGTCAGTTCTGCTGCAAAATGAGGTTTTCCAGTTCGTCTGCTGAGCGCAGCAGGAAGGCAGCGGACTCTCGGTAGCCAGCGATGAGCTGCCGCACGGCACTGATCTCCGTGGGGCTGAGCTGGGCGGTGGGCATGGTCCTGCTGGTGCTGTTGCTGGAGGGTGTGGGCGTGGGCGTGGTGGAGGCGGCGGAGGCCCCGCCTTTCATGCTGAGGTCCGTGGGCCCTGCGGAGAGGGAGAGGGAGGGTGAGGGTGCGTGGACACCTTGGGTGGCACCTGGGAGGTACTGTCATCCTTTCTGTTGTCCTGGGGGCCTGCTGTGGGTCAGACACTTGGGCCTCAGGCCCTTGTCTATCTCGTAATTGAACTCTAGCGCCTAGAATGTGGAGAATGCGGCCTGGTGCCAGCAGATGAGACTTGGAGTTGCTATTAACCTTCAGGGTGGTCCTGCAAGGACGGAAACCTGTTGTCACCATGTGACAAGTGGAAGAAACTAAGGTTTAACCAAGATCACATGTACACAGGGTTCTGTATTCCGGGCAGGGTGACGCATGACAAGGGCATGGGGTTCGGCGTCAGGCGAGGAACAGGGCTCCCTGGCACCAGTCACACCTCCGCTCCTTTCTGAGGACCGTCGGGCGGATGCTGCTCCCCCGGCAGGCACACGGCTGGGCTCTGGTCTCCCTGTGAGGAGGCGGCCTCCAAGCAAAGGAACTTCCCGACTGCCCAGCGAGGTGAGCAGAGCTTCGACGGGAACGGACGG
This sequence comes from Micronycteris hirsuta, assembly GCA_004026765.1. Lineage (NCBI taxonomy): Eukaryota > Metazoa > Chordata > Mammalia > Chiroptera > Phyllostomidae > Micronycteris > Micronycteris hirsuta. The sequence continues at coordinate 35,080 of PVJI01009127.1, forward strand.
TGCCCGAGAAGGAGAGAGGCTGTCGGCGTGCCTGGTGGAGGTACAGGTGTGTGTGTGATCCTCCCCGAACGGGGAGCCGTCAGCAGAGGCGGTGGTCAGGATGCTGCAGGTGGGCAGAGGGACGAGTGTGCAGTCCCCAGGGTGGAGCCGAAGACCAGGAAAATAAACGTGCGTGCGTGTGTGCGTGTTCAGAAAGGGCAGGGGCTTCTGTCTAGCGGGGGAGAAGCAGGAAAGGCAAGCTGCCCTGCTGCGCTGTGGGTGCAGCCGCAGGAGTGGGGCTGGGAATGTTAAGCCTGGCTCTGAGGGGCTGCGGCACCTTGGGTCCCCCCCACACCTCCTGCCTTTGAGGAGGTCTTCTGTACTCCCATGAGGGGAGGGTCCACACCAGGGCAGGACCGAGTGTGGGGTGGGCCTGTGAGGGTCAGAGTGGTCGGGACAGGACCCAGAAGGGCTGTTTCAATAAACCCCCTATGCAGTAAAGAGCGCCTGACATCTTCCAAAACATGCTGGGGGCCCACCAGGCCCCATTTCCTCGGTGCCGTTTCCTAGCAGTTCTACAGGGTGGGCCACTGGCTTCGGAACGAGGCAGGCCTGGACTCGAGGCCGTTTAACTTCCCTGAGCCTGATCGCCCAGCAACACGAGCAGGCTGTTGTGGGCAGAGCCGGAACTCCTGTGGGGCCCTCAGCACAGCAGGGGGCTTGGCCTGCCCAGGCCCACACGGAAAGACCCGCATGGAAACACGGGTGTCAGGCTTTCTTAATGGGCTCTCAGGAGACGTGGAAGCTCCTGGAATTTGAAGCACTTTTTTGAGGTGTTCAGTAAGAAAACAGCCAAGAAGTGAGGATCGGGGCTGTGGGAGCTGGAGCTTCTTCATGGGGGCCGACTCTGACCCAGCTAGGTGGGTCCTGGCCCCTCCGCCACGGCCTGAACGCAGGGGTTATCTCACATGGTGCGTGAGGCTCTCCTCCCTCGTCAGCAGTCTCCCCACCACCCCGCAGCTCTGAGCGCGGTGTCCCTCACCGCATTTACAGTGGCGGTTTTCGTGCTGCTGCGAGAGAGACGGACAAGCTGTCGTCATTGGGGACACCTCGCCCAGAAGTAACATCTCGAGAGAGATGATGGGAAACTAGGCTGTTGCTAAACGGGAGCTGGTGCAGACCCCAAGTGGGGACGGAAGTTGGAGTCTAGGATGGGACAGTTTGCAGCATGGAGTTTTCTGTCTAGAAAACAAGGACGTCAGGGAGTAAGTCCTGGGAGCTGGCTGAGGAACATCCTCAGAATTGTGATCAGAGTGCAGTTAGGCCTATTAGCATGGAAACCAGGAGGGAGGAGTGGGTCTGTGACTTGCTGGAAACAATAGCCAAGCAGGTCACTGTCACCCGTGGTGGTGGCTCAGGGAGACAGGCTGGGGGGGGAGCGGGGGTGCCTCTGCTGGCTGCACCCAGAGAGGAAGGGGGCGTGGGGGAGCCGCTCCCAGGCCCCTGCAGGCAGTGCTGGAGGGCAGCAGAGGAGAGCCAGAGCACCTGCCACAGGTGGTAACTGGCCCTGGGCTTGCCCTCCCCTCCCTCTGTCCCCAAGTCTTGTCCTCTTCACCCTTGTGCCCAGAGTTGCCCTCATCTCTCCTGGGCTTTCGCTACAGAACAAAGAGGAGAATGTCCCTGTTTCCTGCGGCCAATCTGATCTGGAGCTGTCCTTGCTGGGGCTCCAGTTACAGGAGGACGCGGGCTGCCAGGCGGTGGCTGGGGGAGGGGAGGGCATGAGCTGCCCCGAGAACCAGGTGAGGCGGGCAGAGCCCAGTTCTATCTACGCTGATGCGCATCTCCAGATGCCAACCCGAGGGGCGGAGTGAGGTGCTCTGAGCCACTCGGATGGCTGCCCAAGCCCAGTGCCCACAGGACACACCGCCCGTGGTGAGGAATGACCGAGCAGACCTGTCTTGGTGCCCTCAGCACCCACCTTCAAGGAACTAGGGTGCTCACAAGGGAGACTGAGGCTTGAGGAGGTGCAGGGGCAGAGCCCGGGGCTCCCTGCGGAGCCTCTCCGGCAGGTGAGAAGAGGGCGGGAGTGCGGCCGGTGGCCCAGTGCCCTCGAACAGCAGGGGCAGCCCCACGGCCGCAGCCCTGGGACAGGCCCTGCCACGTGGCTCCAGGCAGAGGCTTGTCACCATCCTGCTGCTGGGGAAGGACTGGGCCCCAGGACTCCCACCTACAGTGGGGCCTCTAGCCTCCCTGCCCTGGGGCCTGGCCTCAGACACACACTAGCAGGGTCCCCAGGAAACAGGGCCATCAGATGGCTTTTCTTTTCTGGGAGGGAAAGCAGCCTGCCTGGACAGCCATTCCACCCGTCTCGGGGATTAGGGCCAGGCAGCCTCTTCTTTTTAGGCTAAGAAGCATTAGGAAGGGATGAGAAGATAAGCCCAGGCAGGACTCTTTCAGGGCCCTGCACTCACTTCCTGGTGGGGGCCGGGGGTCAAGGTGAGTGGAAGGTGCCTGGGCTTTCTGCCATGGGTAGGGACCAGTCCCTCCCTGGCTGCCCAGGGGCACCCAGGGGTCTCCTGCAGCCAAGGGCTTGAGAGGAATTCTCAGGCACGTTTAGCCAAGACCTAGCACCAGGGTTCCCTGCCTGTGGGTGGTAGCTGTCTCCAAACTACTCAAGCAGCAACCTGGTGACACCTCAGCTCTTCCCATCCCCCAACCCTCCCCACACGAAGCACACGGCTTCTGCCCTCCCTGTTCACATCGCATCACGGGCAGACTGAGCACAATTCGTAGCCTCTTTGCTTAAAGTCTCAGTGCCTCCTACTGCAGACAGAACAGAACCCAAGGGCCGGCCCAAGAGATCACCCCAGTCATCCCCACCAGCCACCTGAGGCCACCAGGCTGTGTCCTGCCACGGGGACCTGCTAGTGCTCTGCCGCACCCACCCCCCAGCCTCAGGTGAATGGACCTGAGGTCTCCACTCCACGTCTGGCTCAGGGTGGCACCTCACTTTCTCCCCTACTGGTCTGTGTCTAGTCAGCATCGGTTGCTTGGGAAGTTACCGGGGAGCCCCCGGGGCGATTGCAGCCTGGATGACCTGGTCGGGACAAGGGCGGAGGCCCTGCATTATTGGGTAAGAGGGGGTGTGGAGAGGATTCACCTCGGGGAAAGGGCCGTGCCTTGGCTGGACAGCACTCAGTGCTCTGCTCAGTGTGGCCGTGAGGGGGAGAAGAACCAGGGAGAGGCCCCGCGAGGCAATGGGCGAAGAAGACCGCCTTGGAGCCCAGAGAGGAGGCGGTTGGGCTTTACTCCGGGGAAGTTTTCCTTGGTTTCCTTTCTAAGGACTGGCTGGGTTATGAGACAGGGAAGGTCACTTCCCCTCCCCGAGGCTGCAGTCTCCCGTACTCACCATTACTGTGATTTCCTGTTTGCAGGGAGGCAGGGGGCTGCAGGTTGCTGCCCAGGGCCCCGTAACCGCGGTAACTGTAGTTGAGGCCACCGTTGACATACACGGGGTCCTGGGAGTAGGAGGAGGCTGGCAGTGAGTAGGTGGAGTGGGTGATGGCTGAGGAGTCCCGGGAGTGCTGCTTGTCCAGGGCTATGGGCTCGTCCTGCAGAGGAGAGGGAGGCGCTGGGGAGCCAAAGGGGCAGCAGGCCCTGGCCACTGTCCCTGGACAGGGTGGATGAAGACTGTGGCCCCAGAGTTCCTGGAACCCAGTGCTGTGTCCTGTAGCACTGCTCCCTCCCTCTGGCCGTCTTGCCCAGGGCCTTCCCCGCTCTGTGCATCTCTCTGTGGGGCAGATTAGATCTGTTTCTGTTCCACTGAAGACTCCCCCAGGGACCTCGGGCTCGGGGTGAAGCCCAGATGTCCTTACTGGGTCTGGAGGGCCTTGTGGCCAGGCTCTTCCCCATGCCACCCATCACTGCTGCCCTCTCGGGAGCTCTGCCGCCCTCTGGGGACGGCTCCCCCTGGTCCCTCTGCACTCGGGGCCCCGGTGTCTGGAATGGCTGATGTCCCCCTGCCTGGGAGCAACCCTGTGAGAGTGGCCGGCGGTGAGCAGGTACCTGCGAGGACTGGTAGATTTCCAGGCGCATCCTTTTGGCTGCCTTTCGCGTCTCGCTCTCACAGGCGGCGGCCAGGATGTTTTCGGCCATGGCCGAGGTCAGGTGGGGAGGCGTGGGTCTGGTCTGTGGGCAGGGTGGGGACAGAGCGGTGTCAGGCTCACACAGAGACCCTGTCCCTAGAGGTGGCTGGGGCAGGGCTGGGCTTCGGTGCCATTATCTATGGAGCTGTGCCATCTTTCCAGACCTTAGCTCTCCACTCCATGCAACGGGGACCATGGCGCCTGCTTCTGGGACACTGGGTGGGTGATGGGTAGACGGCCAGGGGGCTGCCTGACAGCTCTGGAGCGCGGCTGGGGGCGGCTCACCATCTCCATGCCGTTCTTCTTCATGCGCCGGCAGGACTTGAGGTACGTGCGGATGCGCTTGCGGGCCCGCTCCTGGAACTCGGGGAACTGCCGGCTGCAGGACTCGATGATGGCCTGGATCTTCTCCTTGGGCTGCTTGGAGATGGGCACCATGCGGTCCAGGTTCTCGTCCACGAAGAGGCGCACAAACATCTGCGGGAGAGAGGGGCCGTGGGCAGGGCTGGCCCTGGACGCTGCCCCCTCCCCGCCGCTCCCTCGCTGGCGCTCACGTTGAAGGCCTTGAGGCGCTCGGGGTCCATGCCCTCAGAGTCGTTCATCTTGTCGTTGTCCTCGTGGTCGTCGTGGTCGTCGTCGTCGTCATCTGCTGTGGGAGCCCGGCCCACAGTCAGGTCCTCAGGGCAGCCGCTGACCTCGGTCTTGATGGAATCATAGCTCCCCGAGCTGTAGGGGGGGGACTGAGAGAGGGCGGGTGCGGGTGGTCAGGCCAGGCCTTCCCATGGCCTCCGACGGGCCACAGGGAGCTTGGGAGCTGGGATGGCGAGCACAGCCAGCTCCCCATCCCAGCTCCCAAGTCCCCTTCCATCCCCACTCCTTTCATCCGTGCAATGGGGACAACCATGCTGCCACCGCCTCCCCGGGGGGCTGTGCGAAGGCCTGCCTACGACAGTTCCCGCAGAGGCCTGGGGCCCTGGGGGCCCTGGAGGCCCTGGAGGCCCTGGAGGCCCTGCGTGGAGCGTGCAGTAGTTTTCTGAGCTGCGGCGCCTGCACTGTGACCTGCCACCTGGCGTCGGGGAAAGGCAGCCGCAGGAAGGGCCCCCACCCACAGCCAGCCTCTTCTGGTTGTGCCAAGACCTGTTCCGACTTCGAGGTTTCCTCCCCGACCCCCCAGGGGCTGCAGCCCCGCGCTGACAACCGAGCTGTCACAAAAGCAGCCAGTGTGCTGTCTGCTGAGGAGGAGGAACAGATGGGCTGGGAGAGGGAGCCAGGCAAGGCGACAGGTCCATTAGGCAGAGTGCGCTCCCAGAGCTCCCAGGCTGGGGTCCTCCTGTCTGCCACCACCCCCAGGAAGACACCGTGGCCCCGATGCACAGTGCGCGTACACGAGGGAGGGGGGCGGCCCATGGGGCGCTCACCCTGTCCTGCAGCAGAGAAGGCACCCAGCCCTCCACTCCCACCTGGAATGCCCTCCCCATGCTCCTCCCGGCCTTCTTCATCTTTTCCACCCTCCGCAGCTCAGCTGCCACCTGACAGCCACGATCATTTGCCTTTTGGAAAGTTTGTGTCTTTGGTGAGTCCTGACTTCACTCGCTGGGTTCCTGATTAGCAGTGTCCTGGGAACACAGTCCCTGTCTTCAAGGAGGTGGGCATCGAGCCGGTGGCTGGGCCCAGGGAACACACAGCTGCGGGACAGACCCTTCGATGCAGCCACACGGCCCAGAAGGGAAACACAACTCTCGTTGATGGACAGATGGGAGAAAAGGCACACTGACTGGTACACAGGCCCACAGCAGCCACCACCAGCAGGCCTCCCCGTGACCGCTTCCACGGGGGTTAGCCTCCCCAGGGACAGGGGCACCCAGGTCCTCTGGCCTCCTGCTGGCTTGTGCCGGACTTGCCATGGAGAGGCAAAAGACCTGTGCTGGTCACAGTCCCACGCTGCTCCCTAGCCCGCCCTCTGCCCGGCCAGAGGAGACAGAGACGCTGCTGGTGGCGTTCATGCTCTCATCTACTTCCTTGGGCCCACACATGAGGCCTGAGGCCATGGTGACAAACTCCCCCTCTTCAGCTCTTTGCTCACTGGGGAGAGCAGCTCTGCCTGTTCTTGGACCCAATACCTGCTCCACAGGCAGAATTCAGACACACAGCAACCACCAGACTCCCGGCCCTTTGTACAGAATTTCCCCCCGAGACACGCCACCCCCTGCAGAAGAGACAACAGGCCGGGGGAGGGAAAGGAACCTGTGCAGGGCTATGGCCAGCACCTACACACACGGGGCGGGCTCAGAGATGGCACCTGCGGCCCCCGGCCCCCCGGCAGGAGAAAGGGCTGCCAGGAGAGCTCACGCACCCAGTGCTGCACTGCGCTGCTGCAGGAAGCCTCGGCGCCCAGAGGTGGCTTGCAGAAGTATGGGGGGAGTGCTAAATGGTGGGAGCACCTGCCCTGCCCACCCTCCCCCCACCCTCCATCAGCCTGGTCTATTGAGTTTCGCACATCTGCATCCCTTGGGCCACAAACAAAGGCCTTGCCCTTCTCCTGTACCATCTGTGAAATCGGGGATGGGCCGGCAGAGCATCCAGGAAACGAGAGGCCTTGGGGCTCCGTGCTGGATGTGGCCCTTGCTGCTGTTCCTCACAGCAGACTCTGTCCTGGATGGAAGGGGACACACCACACAACACCCACCACCTCCTCCAGGGCAGGGGCTGTCAACCCTACTACAGAGATGGGGACACAGGCTCAGAGAAGTGAGGGACTTGCTGAGATCACTCAACGTGGTCTCCCATCCCAGAGCCTCCCAGGAAATGGACGGCACAGCAGCCCTGGCCACCACCCCGACCTGGCATCAACTCCTGGCACATACAATCTCACGTCCGCCCGGCACACCCGAGGCGTCCAGGCTCACACACCTCAGGGGTGGTCTTCACCCCGTACTTGACGCGGCTCCGCAGTCCGTCTGTGCCGCAGCCGTCGGAGGGGTAGGAGGGCGTGCCGAGCACCGTGCCTGGCGGCAGCTTATCACACAGGTTGATGGGCTGATCCTCGGCCGTGGCCGTGAAGTCCATGGGGGCCACAGCGCCGTTGCCATTCATCTCGGGGAAGGCGGGGTCGCCCTGCGTGCTGCTGGACGTGGATGGGTTCAGGGTGGAGGAGCCATTGCCGCTGCCACTCTCAGACGAGGAGTCGTCTGAAATCACAAGAGGCCTGGGTGTGAGGCCCCACCCCAGCACTGACTGCCCCCTCAGATACCTGCCCCCCAGGGTATCGTGGGCAAGAGAGCCCAGGGAGGACTTGCCCTGCGTTGTCTTCACAAGCATCCCTGGGCAGGCGGCGAGCACCGCTGCCCCTGTCAGATATCCCAAGGGGCTAGTCTTGCTAGAGATGGGGGCAGGGTCCCTTGGCCACAGACGTGGGCCATCAGGACCAGAGTGGTCACGAGTGTGCAGTGTGCAAGGCGTGGTGGTCCTGCCTTCCACACCCGTAAATGCCGCAGCTAGGCTCATGGGACGCCCAGCTCCAAGGGTGTGGGAGTGAGTGGCGGCGACCTCAGGTCTGACTGGCCTGATGCCTGCCCGAGGTCCTGGACATCCCAGATGCTGCTTGGGTTCTGGCTAGTGCTCCCTTCTTCCTCCTGCTCACAGCTACGTTGCTCCATCACACTGTTTCCCCCACAGGACTCCTCCTCACAGCCGGCCTTGAGTTCTTCCTCCCTCTGCCTGAGGAGGGAGGGACGGCTCCACTGCAACCCTCCCCGTTACCCACTCCCTCCTGCAAGCAGGCCCCGCCCAATTCTGGAGGTCTAGGCGCACGGACACAAGTCCCCCAGACCTGCCCTCTGTGCATGGCCCAGTAACCCTGGACACGGGAGACAGGGTTGCAGGGTATGTGGTCTGTGTGCCCCGCACCTCAAAGGGCCATCCCAGCCTTCAGGAGGTGACAGCCCAACAAAGCTCTGCCGAGGGCGCCCCCTGCTGCGGAGAGCACAGCATTGCCTAGGGATCGGGAAGGACAAACTGAATGGCTAGACATTTTCAGAATAATTCCAGGTCCATCTTCCTCACTCAGCCCCATCCTCCGGCGTGATCTGATGCGACAAGAGGCCGAAGACCCCGGCTCACTGTCAAGTAAGTACTCTGTGGGTGCCCGTGATGCCCTGGTGCCCGGGCGACTCTGCACTTGCACCCAAAGCGGCTGGGGGAGAAGGGGCCACAGTGAGCCGTGACGGCATCCCAGGCCACCCCTTCCCCCAGGCTAGGGTCGCAAAGGACCCCACCCCCACCCTCCCAGCCGGCAGATTATGAAGATTTAGTCCCCATAGTTGGGCGCTGGGCACGCACGCCTCCAGAGCGTCCCCATGGCGACCAAGCGGCTCTAGAGCCCCAGCCAATCACCAGCCTCCTGGCTGCCCGGGGGCGGGGCCGGGCCGCCCATCAAGCAGTCAGGGCCCTGGGCAGAGGGGGATGGGAAAGGTCTAGGCGCAGTGGCACCCCTCCCCCTCGGCTACCGCAGGTCCCCTGGGCCAGGCTGCCAGACCTCCTCCGCATTACCACAGCTCCCTTCATCCTCCTGCAGGGCAGCTCCAGCTTCTGCTCAAAGCCGCCCCACTGCTCTGCCGCATTCAGCTACACCCGCGTCCCCAGGCCTTCAGTCCTGCCACCTCTGCGACCTCACCACCCATCCCCTGCTCCTCCATCACAGATGGGTCAGTCTGGTTTTCTTCTGGCAGTGTGTCCAACACCAGCCTAGAGGTTTGTGGAATGAACAACTCACCAAGCGGTATTTACTGAGCACCTACTGTACGCTGGCCTGCCCCAGCTGGGAAACAAAGTAGCGACTACAACCAAGGTGCGGGCCCTCCCGTGGGTGGGGGGGGGGGCAGGGCGAGGAGGCAAATGTGCATCGCGGAAACCACCTAAAATGGGTAAATGGGCCACCAACCATCCTCCAACTTTCAGACCGCACCCATCCCTTCCAATGCCCTTGGCTGCCCCCCTCCTCAGCACCCCAGCTTCTCTCCATTACATGCGTCTCCACCCCACTGTTTTCCAGCGCTGCATCATCATCACGGCCCTGTTTAGAAAGCTGCCTGCTGCCCACAGCCTGCTGAATAGAATCCAAATTCCTGCCCAGTGTGTTCTTGGTCCCATGACCTCCGCAGCCTTTCCCAGCCCAGGTCCCAATATCCTGGCCACTGCTGGACCTCACGTTTCCAAGACCTTTGCTGGGGAGCTGCTGTCTGCCTGCCATGTTGCTTCCAGTTCTGTCAACCGTCAGGCCTGGCTCCAAGCTGCCCTCCGCCTTCCTCTCTTCCTAGGAAGGAGGTACTCAAGCTCTGACCCCTGCCTTGTGCCTCCTTCACATGGCCCAGCACTGGCCCCAAGAGAGGCGGCCCTCCTCCCGCCAGGGCAGGGCCTGCTGCTGGAGGGGCCCCTGCCAGGCAAGGACAGGAGCTCTGGCAGGTGCCTATTCCCAGCCCACTTTTCAGGTGTCATTTCCCAACCTGGCACCAACCCTGACGAGCCACTTGCTTGACCTGGGAGGGCACTGTCTTCCTCCTCTGGAGGAGGAGGTTGCTAGGAGGGTCAGCGGGTCCCACAGTGAGCTGTCACTTCACTCAGCACGAGGAGGAGGCCCGTGGGCCCTGCAGTGCCACGCCCTGTTCAGGCCCAGAGGCAACACCCCGCCCACCTGCCTCACTGACCAGGTTCTCCTCCCAGGAGTATGTGCCCCCTTTGCCCCGCGCTCCCCCAGGCTTGAGTGAGCAGGACACTCAGGTGCTGGGAGGACACGAGGTCAGGCACTCCCAGCTCAGAAGCCCAGGGTGGTGGCCCAGGCTGCTGAGCTGCCAGTGACCTTGCCTCCAGGACTGTGCACCTGGGCTGCCGCCGGGGAGCCATAGGTGCTGGTGCACACCCCCTCCCCGCTACTCGGACGTCACCCCCGTATGGTAAGGAAAGGGGCTGGGCAGAGGGGACCTGAGAAGCACCAGGAGCTCAGACCTCGTGTGGCCGTGTGCCAAGCTTTTAGAAGAAACTAGAAATCTGCAACAGTATGTGAGTACCCAGATTTTAAAATATTGGTGACTGACATACAATGTTTACATTTTGAAAAACTTTGCCAGATAAATGGATAAACAAAATGTGGTCTAGCGGTGCAGAATATTATTTAGCCATAAAAAAGGAATGACATTCTGACACATGCTATACAATATGGATGAACTCTGAAAACATTACGTTCAATAAGCCAAGCCAGACACAAGACATACTAAACGAGTCCACTTACATACAATATCTAGAACAGGCGTATTCACAGAGACAAAAATACATTAGTGGTTACCGGGCTGGAGGGGGGTTGGGAGGAATGGAAGTTACTGCTTAATGGATACAGAGTTTCTGTCCAAGAGTGACACTAACTCTACAGTCATCTATAGGTTCTCGGAACCTAGGACTTTAAGTGAAACAATGTGTAAAAAAACTGATTTGAAATAAAGTATAAGAAAACTGATTTTACCAGAGGGTGCAAGTATTAAGTTCCTATGGCATATTTCTAGTCACAAAAAAATCACCAAACTTCTAATGAAAGACCCAAAAGACTTCTAATATTAAACACTCAAAAAAAGTGAGCTATACATACATTCAAAGAAGATGAATAAAAACAAGATGGCTCTTTCCCAAACCGCTTACTCCGGCGCAGGGCCGGAGGGGTCAGAGCAGACCCACGCAGACAGCCGCCCCGACCAGAGAACAACGCTGAACGGAATGACGGACGTTATTCGAAGACCGGCTGTGTTTTGGAAATCGCAGTGCTGGCTGCACCGCACCATCAGTGCACTCAACTGTGCTGAATCACACTTGAAAATGGTTCAGAGGGAAACTTTCTACATATTCACCCTACCAAAACAACAGAAAGAAATCTTGAGCAGGCCAGTGGGCCCCAGTTCATAAGCTCCAGTTCCTCCCACCCCACTTCCCCAAAGGCCAGGTGTCTCCTACCTCCACCCGGCCGGCGGCGGCAGGAAAGCCAGCCACACAGTCCTCACCAGAGGGACAAGAGTCACCAGAGCCGGTGCTCCCAATCACGCTGCTCGGGTCCCCCCAACCCAGCGTGCTAACCACCTGCCTGCACAGCCCACTCAGCCTGCCCAGCGCCATCTGCTCACGGCTGCCCCCAGCGCCGGCCCTCTTGTTGCCAACTGGGTTTGAGGCAGAAGAAGGGGATGGACACAGGCCGTGTCTCCTTCACAACACCGCTTCATCTGCTGACGCTCAGTTTGAGTCATGTCAGTGAAACAGGATTTGTAAGGTGTGTACAAGGTATGGACAGTGGCGCTAACAGAAAAAGAAAAAAGCCCTGGCTGGTGTGGCTCAGTGGATTGAGCACCGGCCTGCAAACCAAAGCATCACCAGTTCAATTCCCAGTCAGGGCACATGCCTGGGCTGTGGGCCATGTCACCAGTAGGGGGTGCACAAGAGGCAACCACACATTGATGTTTCTCTCCCTCTCTCCCTCCCCTCCCCTCTGTGCAGGAGGGGCTAAGCAGTTTGGAAAATAACTATCCCTGAATAAAAACAAGATAGTTATTTTCCAAACCGCTTATTCTGGTCCTTAAATAAAATAAAATCTTTAAAAGAAAAAAGCTGGTTCCCTACACCCCACTTTCTCACTTCACAACAGACCTACTTCCTACACACACATCTTCCCTGGACTGGGACGGGGGCTTCTGGGGACCCCTCAGAGCTGGTGCCAAACCTGAGGGGGGCGCAGTGAGGGGAGCGGGAGAGGACGGCACATGGAAGACGTTGTGCCCACCCTGTGTCTTCCTTCCTTTAACACCCACCAGGTGTCAGGCCCGTGAGCGGCACTGGGGACACGGTCCTGGGGACTCATGCTCCACCAAGCCAGAAGCCAAACATAAGGACCCTGAAGGGGACCGGGCTGCAAAGAGATGTTGAGAGTTTTGACCCACCCCGACCCCAGCTGTGCTGGGGGTCTCCGCACTCACTGTTCCCTCTCCTCATGACACTTGTCCCCAGCCATCGCTCTCTCAGCGCACTCCTCCCCTCTGGGGCTTTGCTTAAAGGTCCTTCTCAGCGAGACCTCCTTTGCCTAGCCCCCTGGCGCCCGCTCTGCCATGCTGACCCCTCCCCTGTTCTTCCCAGAGCACTTATCACCTGCTCACACACTGTGTCTGCGGTCAGACCCCAGGGTGGCAGGGCTGGACTGAGGGGGCCCAGGTCCTCCCGCCTCTCCAGAAACCCCGCCCCGCCATCTGGTGAGGGTCCCTCATCTTCCAGAGCGAGCACGCGCCCCAGGCCTGGCCGCTCAGCGCAGCCCAGCATGGCGACTGGTGACAGGCCAGTCTCGACCCAGGGAGTCAGTCCTGGGCCTTCTCCCGAAACAACTGGGAAGCAGTGCTCGCCCGTCGGGGCTGCACCCGCACGGCCCACCCGGAGGGCGGGCTGGCAGGGGCAAATCCCCAAACCCATCCGTGCCCACGGGACCCCGCCCCCAGCTCCTAGCAACCCACCTGTCACGGTTTAGGGGCAGGAGGAACAGAGAGAAATGTCAGTATCCCAGGCTGGGCAAACTGGGTTCTAATCCATTCTTAATTCTTTCCTCATCCTAAGCTCCTCTTTAAAAAAAAAAAATTACTTAAGGGAGACACAGACACACACCAAGCCCAAGCCCAAGCCCAAGCCCAAGCCCAGGCAGGGGGGCAGGTGCCGGCCTCGCTGCCTCCCGACCTTGGGCACAGCCGCCTCCTTGGCAACTCTTATCTGCAGTCCGGGGAGTTGCCGCTGCTGCCCTGCTGGTCTCGGAGACTTTATGACCCTGTGAAAGAACCCAGCTGGCCCCACATGCGCCGAGGGCCCGGAACATGGGGTGCAGGCCTACCGGGGGGGCAGGCCTCCAGCCTCAGGGCTCTTCGGGGCGGCACGTGTTCTGGTTGAACCTGTCCCCCCTCGTCCCCACCTGTGCTGCTAGGCCAGGAGGCCCTTCCAGGACGGGCACTCCACTGCGGCCAGCCCAGAACCACAGCAGCAGGACACGGCCGCCCCCACCTGTGACTGCTCATGCTGCAGAGGAGGGTGCACTGAGGGGCTGCCGGGAAGCAGCTGGGGGTCACGCCGCTTCCGCGCACTCCCACAAAACTGGGCGTCCCTCGCTCGGAGCGGGACAGGATGCAGAGCCCGCCACCTGGGCCCGGAGCGCCTGCGGGCAGTGCAGCCCTGCCGTGAGCATCTATGTGACGCGGGGCGATGTGCTGCTATTCAGACGGGGAATTACTGATGAATGGGAGAAATTGTTTCTCCCTCTGTCCCGTCTCCAGAAGAAGACAAAAACCCCTTTTACCGCAGCAAACAATGCCCTTATGTGGGCGCCTGCGCCCTGCGGCCCGCACAAGCCCAGCTCTGTGCGCCACCAATTGCTGCCCGGGCTCCGGGGCCACAGCCAGTGGCCCCTCTCCCCGTGGGTGACCCACACTGGCTCCCAAGGCAGGCAAGGGAAAGGCGGGAAGGTCTGCCACCCCAGGGACCCCAGGCCGGGCGTGCGGTGCAAGCGGCCTCCTGGGGGCCGAGGTGCAGCCACTGGAGGCAGAGCCTCCCTCCTCCGTGGGCTCCGTCACAGCAGCCGCCGGGCAGGGGAGCACAGGGACATTAATAATACACACACAAAGGAGAAGGGTGGGGGCGTGCACAGCGCTGGGGCCAGCAGCCCCACCGCGGCCCGGCTGGGACGTGTGGATGCCAGGGTGGCCCAGCTGGATGTCTGAAGAGCCACAGCCCCCTTCTCTTCCCTCAGCCAGGGTGGCTTCGGGCTGCAGTCGGGGGCAGACTTTGCTCTGAATCCGGGGTGTGCACCTCACAGGGCCGGCCTCCACCTGCTTTGACAAAGGCCAGTGGCCCAGGCCAGGTTTACATGATGCACCGTTCCCGGGGCAGGGGCACTGGGCTCCTGGCCGCTCCCCTGCACTTCCTCCCGGAAGGAAGGGGGAAGGCTCCAGGTTCAGGGAAGGTGGGAGACACTCGGGCTGGGCCAGGCAGTGCTGCTGGGACCCCAGCATCCTGGGCGAGGGGGTCGCACTGGGTGCCAGCCCCCACACTTTGGCCTTCAGGTCCCGGTTGCCTGCCTGCTGGCCACTCCTGTGCACCCCACCCCATCCCTGTGATTCCAAAGGCTCCGCTCTCACCTCATGCCACCTGCTCAGGGACACCGGCACCTCTACTCCACAGCGCCCGCCTTCCTGCCTGAGCTTTGGTGACTCATTCCTTAAACAGGTGCCGGCTCCTGGGGCTCAGCCCCCGGGGGCACTTTCAATTTCTGGTAGCCACATTAAAGAAGTGGAGAGAAACAAAACGAAACTTTAATACCCTATTTTGTTTAACCCACTGCACCTAAAACATTATCATTTCAACAAGTAATCAAGACTGTGTTAAAATGGAGATGTTTTACATTCTTTTCCCCTCCTGCCCTGAAACACCGTGTCTACTCGACACGTAGGTGGCGCTCCTCAGTCCGCACAGGCCCTTCCAGCAGCCGTCTCTGGCTCCTGCAGCATCCAGCGGTGCAGACCCAGGGTTTTGCACTTCAACCTAAAACTAAAATGATTCCTCTCTGTGCAGGTCCTGGCCCCTAGAGAGTAGAGAGGCGTCCGAGCTGAAGAGAAGTGAGTTTGAGTCTCAGGACAGGTGCCCAGCGTGCACGCCACACCTGATGTGCGCAGTCACCCCTACAGCGGCCGCCAGGGAGGGACCGGCCGCTCTCGCCCCCGGGGGAAGGCACTGGCCGTCACGCTGACCGAGCGGCGGAGCCCCGAAGGGCCTCAGTGCTGCCTGACTCACCCCTGGCGCTCCCCTTCCCTAGGCCTCGGCTTGCCCGCCTGTACGACGGGACAGGCCCCACCCCTGCAGCCGCCGTGCCCCCTGCAGTGCAGCCTGTCCCCCGGCACACACTGGCCTGAGTGCCCAGGAGGAAGCACTCCCAGTGCGGACTGCCAGGGGCTGTGCCTCCCAAGTGCAACAGTCTCCCCGGCCGCCCTCTAGGCCAAGCACGGGCGGGAGGAATCAATGCTAATTCAACGTGCAACGCTCCAGATGAGATGCCCACTGCTCCCGCCCACCCCAAAACAAATCATGTGGTCTGAGAGCAAACAAAGCCACTTGGGGCAGCCATGTGTGAATGATTCATGGGCTGGCCCTGCCCCAGAGCCTGTGTGGGGGGTGGGGGGGCATCTGAGGGCCCCGGAAGCCGGTCTGGGTTCGGTGCATCCCAGTCCTTAGGTCAGAGTGATGACGCCAGTGTGGCCCTGGTCACTTCCTGGTTCCTGGGAAAGTTGCCCTTGGACGTCCCGCGTGCCCCGCCCCAGCCTCCCTCCCAGCACCCCAGGCCCTCCCTCACGGAGGGTCAGTCATAGGCAGTTGGGCCCACATGCATCCTGGGCTGAGGGTGCAGGGAGGGGCCGGGCTCCGATGGCCCAGAAGGCCCAAGGTGTGCCTGGGGGAGGGGAGGGGAGTCTCCCTCTCCTGCCCCTCTCAGGCCCTGAAGCTTGTCCTGTACTAATGTCCTCGCCAGGTGTCTGGGAGCCTGAGGGGCCTCAGACCCGGGCAGCCCGCACAAGGCCAGGCTGTGCAGGCCCGGCCTGCTCCTGGGATAAAGGGACCTCTCGGCGCTGTCTCCCAGCCTCTCTCGGTCTTCAGTGGCCAGAGGCCAGGACAGCCCAGCATTGTCTGTGCCGCCTGCAGCCCAGCTGATGATGGACACTTTCCTGTGACCCAGGGCTGCCAGGGTGGCCCACAGCCAATTCCCGGAAGGGCCTGGGCCCCCAGCTCTCTGCTCCTGGGGGGTGGGGAGGGCAAGAGGCCACCACCTCTCCCTCCGGTGTGGATATTTAGAGCCTTAAGTAGAAGCCACAGCTCTTGCTCTAGAGCGAGGGGGGGTGTGACCTGCAGCCAGAGAAGGAGGCCCAGACCCAGTGTCCAGCCTCACCTCAAACAGGCAGGGGTCGGGGGGGAGGGGGGCCAACACCTGCAGCTGTGAGGGAGAGAAGGCCGAGAGCAAAACCTTGCTGCAGGCAGAAGTCCCTCAGAAGACACCCCGTGACTGTGGTGAAGGGGCCAGAATTTTCCCAGCATGTGACGATGACCATGCCCAGCCCGGAGTGTTGGGTCCGCGGGGAGTTGGCTGTGAAGGCCGTGGAACCCCACAGCCCCTGGTGGGGAGACGGCCGCTCCAACCCCAGAAGTGAGCATGTGGGAGGGTGGGCACATCTGCAGAGAACACCGGAAGTGGGCAGGGCTCAGGGGTAACACCAGCAACCATCTCTGAGTCCGCACGGCCTGGCCCCAACCCCCGCGTGCCCCTTACACACCAGCGACATGGCCCCCTGCCTGTCCCCTCGCACGAGCAGATTCCACCATTGGCTGAGATCGTTCCTGCAACATCCCTGGTACCCAGCACAGTGACCGCCCAAAGGCCTTCTCCATGGACAGCAGAACAAGTGAGCTGCCCGCCAGCACAGGAGCTGGGACAGGTGAGGGTCTGCAGATGATGGAGCAGGGCCCAGGGGGCCAGGCTCTGGCGCGCGTGGGTGGGGAGTGGGGTGGGAACATGGGAGACGGTGCCTGGGCCCTCCAGGCCCAGCTCCCGTTCCAAAGACGTGCGACCCTGGGGGACTGCGAGCAGGAGCGCAGGGCACTGGGTATGAGCGGTGGAAGGAAAGCTGAGGCCAGAACCCCGCAGGGCTCAGAGGGGACCGAGAGAGACCTGAACAGATGAGGGAACAGGACTGGACCGAAGCAGGAGAGGTAAGGAGGAGGACTCCTTGGTCTTTCAAGGGGAAGGGGGGCCCATGACCCACCTATAGCCCCTCAGCCTGTGGCCACGGACCCCAGCCTCTGGCCTTCAGTGGAGGCCCTCACACCAGTCTGGCCACCTCTGAGGAAATGGCCCCATAACCGTTTACCGAGCCTCCCACTGCGCCAGGTGTGCGCGTGCCGAGCCCTGTCCACACCCCGTCCAGTCTTCACCCACCGTAAGTGAGGGGAAGTGATCTGCCCCAGGCCTACTCTGCGGAGTCCCGGGGCCGCGCAGGGGAGCACAGAGGGCCTGCCGGTGAGGAGAGGAGCGGCAGCCCTGGGCGGGCACGTCACGCACCCGCCCCCCTGGTGACTGCCCTGCACCCACTTTGCATCTCTGGGCAGTGGAGGGCCCCACCCGAGGGCAGCAAGAGCCAGGAGGCAGGAAGCCGAGGACGTCTCACCAAGAGCTCCTGAGGACACAGGAGGGCTCATGGTCACAGCCACCCAGGCCACACCGGGCATCGGAGGGTGAACAACTTGCTGAAGGCCACGCTGCAGGGATGGGGCAGGCCAGGGTCCACTCGGGAGATCCGCCGCAGAGTTCCAGGGGCCCACCTGCAGGGAGCCGGGTCCAGTCGAGACCCCAGGCCCACAGGGGTGACCCCACCTCTCTCCGTCTTCCTAGAATCCTTGCAGGCCAGGCCCTTGCAGATGGACGGGCCGTGGCCTCCCTGCCCCATCTCTCCTGGTGGGAGCCGGGGTTCACAGGAAGCTTCTGGAGACATGGGACCCAGGAGACCCGCAACCCTGGCACTCAGCATCTTCCTCCCTCCCTAGTCTCCTCCTGACACGCTGCCCGGGCTACCCAGCAGGCCTCAGGCCCGCTGCGCCTGCCGTCAACATCACACTCATCTCGGACTGCTCCCGAGGCTTCCGCTGGGCCCCATCTCTGACTCTGTTTGCTCAGCAGCCGCCATTTGTTGAGCGCCTCAACCCTGAGGATGCTCCCGGTGGCGCTGTTTTCAATGACACAAAAGAGGGACTTAAATGCCCTCCCCCATGAGTGGCCCAAATGCTGGCTCTGGAGTCACAGAGCCCCCTGTGGTCTGGGCGAGTCACTCTCTTTTCTGTTGGAAAGGCAGAGTCATAGCCCTGAGCTCACACCATCCTGTCACCAGCTCGGCACCAAGCCCACAGTGGGCCCAGGAAGGGCCCTCCGTCGCTGGAACACCTTTCAAAGCACTTCCGTGACGAGGCAAGCGACATTAAGGGGGAAACGCTACACGATTCCCTCCCCCCATTTTTAAGAAAAGGAGACTGATTATTTGCACAGAGAAGATCAAAAAATATGCCTGAGCCCTGGCTGGTGTAGCTCAGTGGATTGAGCGCGGGCTGGGAACCAACGGGTCACTGGTTCGATTCCCAGTCAGGGCACATGCCTGGGTTGCGGGCCGGGTCCCCAGTGAGGGCCACGTGAGAGGCAACCGTACATTGCTGTTTCTCTCCCTCTCTTTCTCCCTCCCTTCCCCTTTCTCTAAAAATAAATAAAATCTTTAAAAAAAAAAAAAAAAAGCCTGACACTGACCAGTGTGGCATAGTTGGTTGGGTATCATTCTGCTAAGCGAAAGGCCGCCGGTTCGATTCCCAGTCAGGGCACATGCCTGGGTTGCAGGTTCGGTCCCCAGTTGGGGTATGTGTGAGAGGAAACCGATCAGTGTTTCCCTCCCTCTCTTTCTTCCTCCCTTCTCCTCTCTCTAAAAATAAATAAAATCTTTTTAAAAAAGAAAAGAAAAATATGCCCCAAACATTGGTATTTCTGATTTTCATTTTTTTCTCCTCTATTGTTTCTAGATTTTCTGTAACGAGTGTAATACTTTTGAAATATGGAGGGGAAATGAGATACATTTCTATGGAGATAACCCTTCTGCCTTCAGAAAGCTCATAGCCCAGCAGGGGTACCATGAGCTATGTATCTGTCTCTTTCCAAGGATGGGCTTCCCTGCTCAGCACGCCACCCACAGGGGCTCACTGCCCACAGGACAAAGCCGATGGGGAGCCCTGAATGAACCAAAGGCGTAAGACGGGACACTCAGTGCCTTTGTCCAGCCTCACAGCAGCAGGCAGGGTGCGCTGGCGCCATGTCCCCATAGAGGGAAGCTCCCAGGCCCAGTGGGTCTCAGAGGCTTGAGGCTGGGGGAGGGTCTCATCTGAGGACCTCAAACAAGAGGCCCCAAAATGCCCCAGGGCACCACCCAGCCCAGCAACTCCTGATGACCCTGCAGGAAAAAGGAAGCAGGACCCTCGGCTCTCCCTGGTGCGGGCTTCCTGTCTGCTGGCGAGGTGAGTAATGTCCGCTCCCCACCCCCATGCGTCCCTTCTGGAGGCCAGGCCTCACATTTTCCGTTCAGGAAGGGGCAGAGCGGGAGGCCCGGTGAAGCACACCAAGGGGAAATGGAAGTGCACCAAGTGGGCCCTCGCCTGGCGCTGCCTGCTGCGGCCGGGACTCTGGCCTCGCCACGCCTCTGACGGTCACAGTCACGCGACCGGCGGGCTCACCTGCCCGGGGACCCACCCCCCCCACCGCTCACTTGCTTTTTCATGCACTCATTCGTTCATCAGACATGCCCCCACCCCCCACCTGCTCTGGGCCAGGCCCCGTGCACTCAAGCTCAGCGTGCTCCTGGATCTGAAGAGGAGACGGGGATCAGACAGCCCACTGGCAGCGTAAGGACAGACTGACGTGCTGCTTAGTCCCGAGTCAGCACCAGGCCGCAGTGTCTGCGGACAAGGCCTCCACAGCTGGCTTCTCCCAGGCGTCCACCCTCTGCCTGAACAGGCAGCCCCTGGGCCAGGCTGTTTGTCCAGACACCTGTGATGAGACTTTGGTGTTGTCTGGACTCAAAAGCCCAGAGGCTCAGGCAGCTTAGTGGCGGGTCCGAAGCGGACTCAGCTGTGTGTGGGCAGCACGGGAGCGGATCCCTCTGGGCCCCTGCAAAGGCCAGGCTCTGAGTGTGTGCGGGGTTGCCAGGCTTCCCTGCCCACTCCTGGGCAGTGCAGGGACAACTACTCACTGAGGCCTGGTCCCTAGAACCGCACACATGGCTTTGGCACCTGCCAAGGAGGAAGAAGGCAGCCTCAGGACCCCTGACTCTGGCCAGACTGCCCAAATCCACGCCTTAGTCCTGTCTCACGGCTCGGGACGCAGCTGCAGCCCCCGGCGAGGAAGCACCTTGCAAGTGGTGCCCCCCGCCGGCGGCTGTGACTCGGGGGCTGCGAGTGGACGATCACCGAGACCTGTGAGGTGAAGCCTGGCGGGCTGGGGGCAGGAAAACAAGCGTGTTTCACGGCAAGCACACGCCCACTGGCTGGTGAACCTCAGAAACCAGCTGGAGGCGGGGGGTGGCTGGCCTGCCGACCACTGCTGCCTGGTCTCGGCCCAGGGACCTGCCCTGCCAGGGCCCTGCCTCCAGCTGCCTTTGCTACAACTTGAAAAAGAGGAGGAGGAGGAAGGGGGCAGCAGCAGCCCCAACCCCCCCACCCCGACAGACACGGACCTGCCCCGACTGCCCGGCTTCTGGAACTGCTTCGGGGTTGCACCACTGGCCAGCAGCATGGCCTTCGGGGTGCCCACACTTTCTAGCTAAGAGAAAATACTCAGATGCTCAAATCTGGGGTGCTCCCCGGAACAAAAAATCCAACTTGTCCCTGACAAGGGGCAGACCCACGCCCCTCCTGAATGGTGTGCTCGGGGGCAGGTCTCACTAACTAGTTGTTGTCCTCCGATCATTGGAGGCACAAATGTGCAGCAGGCCCCGCCTCACTCGCCGGGCATGCACGAGGGTCACTGGGACAGCGCGGAGAGCGAGCGGACGCGGTCCGCATCTCACAGAGCGCACAGCTGGGATCTCAGACATCGTCTCTCTGACCCGCCACTGCCACGGAGGGCCAAGGGTCAGAGACCACACACCGAGCCATCCTGGGGGCTCAGTGGGGCTGGGGAAGCTTCTGGATGAAGGCACAAGAGCAGGGAGTGGAGACCGTGGAGGGCTGTGGCTGGGTGCGGAGTGCAGAGCCAACCAGACCTCCTGCCCACCTAGTCCTCCTCCGTTAACGAGAAGGGATGCGGGGACACCCTGCGGCCCCTGGCGGTCTCCCACCGACTCTCTGACAGGAGCGAGATCTCAGCCTGTGTCCGCACTGTGACTGCCGTCGAGAAGGAAGCTGGCTGCCTGCCGCTGTGGGGGCTGGAGGGCTGGACAAGGAGGGCTCCGGGCTGGGTCTGTGTCCGGCCAAAGCCTTTTGGGAAGCCACTGCTCTGCTCAGACATGGCAGTCACCAAGAGATCAGGGACCAGAAGGGGCAGCAGAGACCAGGCCAGCAGGCTGGGCGTTCTCAAGGCCTGCGACCCCCCGGCACTGGGTCTAGGTTGGCCTCTGGCCAGCACATCAGCCCGCAGCCTCCAGACACAGCCTCTGATTAAATAATTAAATTGATGGTATCATGGTCAACACCACCCTCCCTGTCTCCAGCTCTGGCTGCCCGCCCTGATAAACACCCTTGTCCTGTCAGCAGGCCAGCGTGCCTCAGCCCCGACACCAGAGCGAGGTACTGGGGGCGAGGTGGGGGCAACATTCACGGCCACTCCCAGGTGGGGCACCCCCCGCCCGAGGCGTCTGTGGGACCAGCTGCAGGACATGCCAACTGCACCAGCCTCCTTGCCTCTTAGCTTCATCTCCAGGATCAGCCGACCTCTGGGCAGCGGGCCAATGGTGCTGAGGAAGCCCCGTGACCCCCACGGAAACACACTCTCTTGCTACCTGATCCTAGAGCGCGCCACCCCCCGCCGCCCGCCCCAATTCACCAAATTTCCCCAGGAAGTGTGTCCAGCAGAGGTCAGGCCCCCAAAGGGTGGCTGGGAGGAACAATACCACAAGACTTTTTTGAGAATGAGTTGGGGCACTATGGCCCCCCTTCAGTCCTACTACTCTGAGGTTTTTAAAAAAATGTTCTGGATCCTTCTGGGGACGGTATGCTCAACACCTCTGGCTGAGCTGTGCTGGGGGAGCCCTTGGGTGTGGCCCTCCATCAGCTCCGCGGAGGAGGGTGGTCGGCTCCCACCGGGCGCTTCCCAGCCCCGGAGCCCCCAGCAGCAGGCGGCTGCCCCACCCGGCCCCCACCTGGTGGGAACCCTGAAAGGCAGTGTTGGTCGGGCGGCTCCAAGCACAAGGGGGTCGTGCTGACCTTTGTCAGCGAGGCACAAAAGCCTGTTCTTTCCCAGTAGCTCTGCACCCTACTCTTGAAGAGCCACCCTCTGGGATCCCAGGCCCCTGGCCCAGCCACCCCAGCTGCCTCCAGGCTGGGGCTCCTCCCAGACAAAGCCGGATTCAGGACGGAGAGGGCGGTCAGAGGTGCGCGGTTCTGCCATGGAGACGAACTTTGACCCACGCTGCAGGACTCCTACCCCGTATTTACTCTTTAAGGCTAACCCGCTTCACAGAGTTAACATCACACCCCTTTTTAAGCCTACACCTCCCTCTCACATTCCAGGCCCCGACCTTCGACCTCTCCTAATTGCCAGCTCTACACCCCAGTTCCCTGAGGCCTGGTGTGGCTCATCCCCTACCCTCAGTCACCTCCCTCCCGGAAAACAGAGCTCGGCCAGGAGGACACTCTGGCCATAGGTGCCACCTGAGGCCAGCACCTGACTGAGGCAGGCCCTGCGGCCCCAGAGCCCAGCACCCTAGGGCCCCCACAAGAGAGCTCTGGAGCAGGCTCCTGGGGTATAACTTCTGACCCCAGCTCTCCCACCCCAAAAAGGAAGTCTCTGCTCTCAGGGAGGCTGCAGCAAGCTGCCTGGCAGGCCCTGGAGGGCTGCGAGGGCTGGGGTAGGGACAGTCCAACAGCTCCTCACCCTGGGCCGTGCCTGATCCCAAGGCGCCGGGGCACACGCAGACAGGTGCACTGCCTGCCGATCACCAGAAGACGGGCGGGGACCCTGTCCCTGCAGCCTCCCATCGGAACTGCAGACTCCCAGCTCCTGTTCTCACTGTCGGGCAGCGGAGCCATTCCGGGTCAGGCTCACTGTTAACCTCCCCAGACCCGATCGTGGTAACTTCAAAATCCGCATCCCATCAGCCCGTGAGCATCAGGGCAAACAACCCGCATGACGCCCGTAAGGCTGCCAGTCCCTCAGAGCTCCATTCATCTATCTTTGGGAGGAATGACTTGGTCTCCTGGGAACCAGGAGCTGGGAAGTGGGGCCCACGGAGACACCGAGAGCACTGGTGAGGGGCGGCTGCAAGCCTGGGCCACCCCCAGAGGCCCTGGCCCAGACCCCACCACCCCAGATTGCCAGGCCCCATTGTCCTGCATAGCGTCTCCCCCAGCAGCCGCCAAGCAGCGCTCACCGTCCTCTTGGCTGTGGAGGTTCTGTGGGCTCCGCATCCTCTCGTCCTGGCTGGGACTCAGGCTGGAGGCCAGGTGTGGGTCAGCTGACATCCATGTGGAGTCGTTCATATCAAAATCTTCACTGCTCACAGAAGTTTCATCCTGACGGGGGACAAAGAAGGTGGGGGTTCAGCAGGGACGGGCTCGCAGCAGGCCCCAGGCAACCTTACGGGGAAGCCTAGGACCTGTGGGCATTTGAAGTGCCCCGGAGACCACAGGGAGCCCCCAAACCTTGCAGAGGGGCTGGGCTGCTCCCCTGCCCCCCATGGCAGCGGCTCCAGCTCTGGTTCCTGTCAGAAGCCAGAGCCAAGGGCCGGCCCTCTGTAATTGAAGACAATTACGAGGTCTCGCATCCTGTAGGGGCGGATGGCAGAGCCTGGCTCTTACCCTTGTGAGCCAAGGTTGAAATAAGCACTGTAAACAAGGGCCCCGGCTCCCTGCTCCCTACCCACAGCCCGGGGAGAGGGCTCCCTGTGCGCGGGGCCAGGCAGCCAGAAGTGGGCAGCAGGACATGCCGGGCACCTCCGCTGCCGAGCCAATGGCCACGCCAGGCCTGCCGCCCTGACTCCCATGGAGCATGCATGGAATTCCTTTCTCCCACTCCCCCAGCCCAGAGGACATTTCTGTCTTCCTTCTTCCTAACCTTTGCTGTGCTTCAAAGATATGCTCTTGGGCAGCTTCCAGAGCTGAAAAGGCCAGCCCCAGAAGTGCAGAGAAAGAAGGGGGTGGGGCAGGCGAGGGTTCAGATCAGACCGCAAAGGGGGTTCGGCTGGAGGGCCTGGGGGGCCGCCAGGGCCTTCCAAACAGCCGAAGGGCCTGCTGGAGAGGACCACGCCCGCCTCCTCTCCCCTCTGGCTTCAGGGAGCCCTTGGCCAGTCATCCGGGAACCCCCAGGGCGGGGCCCCTTCAATCCAGCCTTCCAGTGGGAAAGGACCCCACCTCCCTCTGGCCCGGCCTCTTTCAGGAGAGCAAGCAACTGTGTTTGGGAGCTGGCTGTAAAACGCGAGAACCATGACCCAGCAGCTCCCACACCCCAGGTCTCTGGCTCTGCCCCCTCCCCTGTCCCCTCCAGAGCATACAATGGCCTCTGTGGGCCCCCAGTAAGGACTTCTGGCACGGCAGTCCCTCCTCCGCCGAAGCCCCTCCCTCCAGGCCCTCCTCACAAACATCTCTTTTATAATGAGCAAACGCACTCTAGTCTGAACTTTCTTCTGCTCCAGTCCCCGAGGCAGACACATCTGCTCTCCAAGTGCTAGGGAACCAGCATGGTGTGGCCTCCATTCCCTCCCCCGCCACCAGGGCTGGCAGGGAGTTTCCTGGAATTTACAGCTTCTGTGCGGCACCTGGGCTGAATCCACAGGACGTGAGTTGGGCCAGGACACCAGCTCTGCCCAGCTCAGGGGTCCCCACACAGCACCCTCAGAGCCTCAGGGGAGGGAGACCACGTGGTCTCCTCTTCTCCTCTCCCCACACATGCACACGTGTGCTCACCCTGCCTCCCCACCACTGGCGGCCCTGCTCCTTATACACAAGCACATCCACCCACACTTTCCCTTGGGTGCAAACACACTCACTCCTGTTCGCTTAGACACAGTTCTCATGCCCGGAGGGACACGCACACATTCAAAAAGCTCTCTCTGGCCCTGACAGGTGTGGTTGGGCATCGTCCGGCAAATGGAAGGGTTAAGGGTCGCCGGGGTGTGTAAGAGAGGCAACTGGCCTTCGATGTTTCTCTCCCTCTCTTTCCTTCTCTCTAAAGGGAAATTTAAAATGTTAAAAAAGCTCTCTCTGCACAAAGGGCCCAAAGAGACAACAAAACTCTCCCCTATGCTCCTCGGATGAAACCCGAGAGCGAGAAGGGAGGCTGGCAGGTCGGGGAGAAGGACCCTTACAGGTGCAGCCCACCCGGGCTCTGGGAGTCAGGAGTCAGGACCTGGGGCATCGCTGCTTGGGCCTGGGCTCCTTCCTGGCTACCCAAGGGATACTGTGGCCAGGGTATGACCTGAAGTCACGGTAGAAGTAGGAAAGCCCTCTCCTGGCTCTGGGCATGGTTGAGACATCCATTACTTTTTAGAAGACTGAGTACTCTATTAACATCTGGAAGCACCGCCTACTCAGAATGCTCCACCCATTCATTTGACAGTATTTATTGGATACCTACTATGCGCCAGCACCTGTGGACAAATTCGGCCGTGGACAAGTCCTGCTCTTCCTGGAGCTCCCTGCCCAGTGGGGAGCTGGACAGTCAGCAGGAAATACACACGATGTTGGTGGTGATGAGGGTACACAGCAAAATAAAGCCTAATAAGGGGGGGAAGGGACCTGCAGGACTGTTGGCCTGGGTGGCCAAGGAGGCCCTCAACGGTCAGGGAGTGTCGCGCAGAGGCCCGCAGGAAGTGGGGACGGCGGCCATGCGGCGGTCTGCATGGGGTGCTCCAGGCCCCAGCGCGAGCTGGTGGATTTGAGGAGCGGCCGCAAGGAGTGCCCCTCCCAAAGCGCACATAACCTTGGGCAGGGCTGGCTCCGGCTCCGGGACAGGCGTGTGGAGCGCTCCGGTAAACACACAGGGTTCTTTCTCGCTGAGGAGCAGGAAAAAGTCGGAACCCGTAGGTGCAGCACTGAAGGCATTCCCACACTCTAGCCCGGCTCAGCCAAGCATAAAACAGTAACAACAGAAGCCAAAGTTTATCATGTGCCAAGTGCCCCCCTTGGACCCCCTCGCTTCGCCCTTAGAATGAGGCCACCAGCCCCATTCTACAGACGAGAAAACTGAGGCACCAAAGGGTTAAGACACTAGCCCAAGGTCAGGAGCCAACAAGTGGCAGAGCCAGGTGCCTACAACCCTGAAGGCCCAGACACACCCCCCTCCCTGCCTCCAGGCCTCTGCTTGGCTGTCCCTCTCACCTGGAATGCCCGCACGACTGTGGCACTCCATGACCCAAATTCTAAACACACGCCACCCCTCCGCCGACCCCAGCGGCATCTCCACGGTTCCTCTTCTTACACAATCTGCCTGCCTGCACCACTAGCCCCGGCAGTCCGTCGGGCCCACACCCTCAGTGGCGGCACATCGATGCACCGTGGGTCTCTGCCCTGCCTTTCTCCAGAAAACCTTAAGCCCTTTCAAGAGTGGGGACTAGGCTGTACGTTCCTGGAGCCCCTCCGCAAAGCCAGGGAGAATCATCAAACTGGCTGAATTGCCTGGCATGATACTGATGTTTAATAACAATGTGACATTAGTTTGACAATTAAGAAGTTGGCCCCACTGTTCCCAGTTCGGGAGTGGAGACCATATGGAACCTGGGCCCTGGTTGGCAGGTGGACGGGCAGGCAGGCCAGAGGCAGCAAGCTGCCTTGCAAGGTCCCTTCCTACAGCAGATCACTTAACGGTGCGCCGAAGTGATCCTCCTCCCCCTCCGCCCCATCCCCACTCCCACCCCATGCTCCAGCAGCTCAGGCTGAGAAGAGGCGAGCTAAATTTTACATTGACATTACAATCACCTAATAATGAAGGGCAGCCAGTGCCCACACACAAGGGGTTTCGGGGCGAGGGTCTTACGAGATTTCCTTGCAACAGCCCCCCTCCAAAAAGCAGGCACCCATGCCAGGCCTACCTCCAGATCTGGCACCTGCCCCAGCTGCCCAAGGGCTCTGTGGCCAGCGGCAGAGCCGGGATCCGAAGCCAGGCAGTCTGCCCAGAGCCCACATCACAGCACCACCCCACCAAGAGCCGCCTCGCCACACTTCCTCCCTTCAGTCGGAAGAACCAGATTCCTTAACAATGGGTTTCAAGATGAGACCCAAAGGGAACTCATGGACGATAAAGCTCCATTTACACACACGCACCCATCGGCTCACTTCTCATTCAGAGCTGACACACATTTATTGAGCATATACTACACGCCGGTGTGGTGCTAGGGACACGGATGACTGAGGAGGGCTCCTTTCCCCCAGGACCTTGTTGTCTAGGGAGCGAGAAGTGCAGAGAGAGAGAGAGGGGGCTGCAGACCCCTCCACAGTAATCTGCGGGCAATCTCGCTCTCCCTAGCATGTTTTTTCATGGCCCCCAAGGTTTTGCCACAGGAGTCCCCGTTTCGTAAGTGGCTGTTCTAAGATTTTGACACTACTGCTACGGCAATTTTTTTAAAGCGAGCAATCAAGTCCATTAAGAGTAAGTTCCAATCAGACTTAGTTTCCACACCTTCGCTTTCAGGACAGCAGCCTTCCCAAGACCCCTTTGCAACTCATCTGCTGGAGGAGAACCCCCCACTGCAGAGGGGAGACGGTAACTTCACCCACTTACACGGAGCCAAGGCTCCAGGAGCAAGCTAATTACACAGGCAATTACCAGCACACACAGTTCGGAGCCGCCAACAACTGCACAGGGGGGAAAAATACACCCGAGTCCAGAGGGCCCTGGAGGAGTCGGGCAGCGCGGGCTTGCAAGTGGAAGGGTCACGGGCGTGTACATGGACCTAGGGTGCTCTCCACGCTTGCCCAGAGGTCATGAGTCAGGGACTTCTTGCTTTCCTCTCCTGGAACTTTAAGGGAATTTGGTCTGCTAATTTCTCTCTTTCTGTAAACAAACTTCAGTGAAACTTTCATTCGAAAATGTGTGTACAATCCATTACTTCTGGGCCCCCTACCTCCAGACCCCCTGCGACCGGCCGGCTAGCTGCCCCTGACTCCTCTTACCTCTGCCCTCCGACACCCTGAAGCCAGCAGCCTTGCCCATGTGTCGCTCAAGTCCACCATTTATTCGGCACCAAAGGGCCTGAGCCATTTTGGTCCACGGTGATAGAGCCAAGCGCCCTTCTGAAAAGGGAACTCCAGAATGGGAGGGGGCAGGCAGAGTGCACCCAGCCAGCCCCTGGGACACACCCTAACCTGGGCTGAAGGAGGGAGCCGGCCCTGCTCTTATCTGCGGTCCAAAATTCATGGGCAGGTTCCGTTTCTCTCCGCCCAGGTTCTGAGGCCCTTCCTCCTCTGCAAGCAAACTAGCGCCAACCACTGCCCAGCCCAGGAGGAGGAGAAAATGGGAGACCAGAGGGGGAATGGTAGAAGCGCGCCTGTATCCATGGCATGTAACCATGGGCAGGTGCTATCAGTAACCTGATTATTTTACAACTGGGGTCAATTTCTCGGGAACTGGGTTCCTGGTGCCTCTGAAGTTGAGCCATTTGCATCCTCCAGGACAGGGATCCTGGGGCGTGCCTCACACAACATTTTCCAGGCCTTTCCCCAGAGCTGTAACTCTATCTACCACTTGCCTTGAGAAAGAAAAGGAGGAGCATTTGCTGAGAATTTCTTGCAACTGTAAGCCACAAGCCCTGACCAGGAGCCTTGGGTGTGTGTTTCAGAGGAGGGGTTGGGGGTAAGGATGTGCAGGGGGTGCTTCTTGGCTGGGCAGGAAACAGACTCCTCTCTGTCCAGCCCCTGGGTCCTGTTTGATGAGAGGCTGAAGCTCCTGCCAAAAGACCACCAGGCCCGGCAATTGCTCCAGCACCAGCTCCGTCCAAGCAGGCAGGCACTGAGATGCAGAAAGTGAGCACCCCCTTCGGGAACACCGGCAGGCCCTTCCAGGCCCTGGACATTCTTGAGTTGGAGGCAATCCCTCCCCTTGTCTTCATGTCAGCAAGCATTACACACATAGCCTTCTGAGCATGCCAAGAAGGTACTGAACCACATTTGACCCCAACTTAACCACTTCAGTTCATCAGACGGCTTATTAATGGAAGACGAACCCCATCTGCCCCCCTTTCGGGATCTAAAGTAGCCAGGGCTCAAATCCTTGTTGTGAAGGGAGGGACTGCACAAGCGAAATCCTGGGGCGGTCTGAGTCGCCCACTGCTCCTGACAGCTGTGGGGGCCCAAGGCTGCTGCTGCATGATACATCCCAAGCCCATCTGGCCACCAGGGTAGGGGGCCAGCCTCCCAGGGACACACCCTGTACAGTCCTACTCCTTCCTGCTAACACAGCTCCTCTGCTTACAAGCACAGCTCTTCTGGGAAATGTGAAGTGGGGAGGGCTGAGACATAGCCAATCACCTGCCACATTTTAGGTATCCTCTGTCTCTCTCTCAAACACGCAGGGTCTGCCAGAAACACATTCACAAATGCACGGGAACGCTCTGTTGTCCTTGCCGTCAGGGACGCTGGGTGCTGGGAGTGAGCATTTGCAACACCTTCCTAGTAGTGTATCGAGTGTAAAACAGGCTTTTGTTTCCTAAGCAAAGGCAACTGGCTGTTTTCCCAGCACTCCTCACCACGAGGGCCTCATTGATACCCCAGGCCCTGCCGCGAACAGGGGTCTCTTTTAAAAGCAGGCTGGAGAGATGGGCTTCAGCAGACAGGGTTCTTCCAGCCAAAAAGGAGGGCTGGAGAGGAACCACTGTGACACCATGCCCTGCAGGAGTTTCTTTCCAAGAAAAGGGCCCAGACAAGACAAAAAAGTTCTTGAGCAACTCAGGGGCAGTCCAGGGCCACATGGCCCCAGGGTGGCCCAGGCAGGATAAGTTCCCCAAAGTCAGCCTTCTCAGCTAGGGGAAAGGCCCTGGGGTGCCCGGCTCCCAGCTTCAGAAGCAGGACGGTGCTGAACGGGGCATCACCCAGCCTTGATGCAGTGGGTGTGGGAGGAGGTGCTGTCTTAAAACCCTAGTCTATAAAACAAGCCCAGCTGGAGCTGGGATTAGACAGGAGCTTGGTATTATTCAAGGACACATTTAGGCCCTAATGGTTTTCCAATGAAGGGGTAATTTACTACCTGGGGGTTAAACTACCACTGGGGCCCGGCCATAAAGAGGCCTTTCCCCCACACCAACCCACAACCCAGAAGCAGGGGGCAGATGGGGCCCCTGGTTCCATCTACAGATGACTCTCCCAGAGTTGTGAGAGCTCCCCCGCACCCCCAAGCTCCCTGTCACAAGCCCCACCTGGTGGGGCCCCGGCTGGGGTTTCCAGCTGATTCTGGGATAAGTAGGGCTTTATCTCAAGGGAGAATCTATTTCAAGCCACAATCCTTCTCAGAAAGAGGAGGAAATCACAGAGTCCAAACACCATTTCAGGTGAAATCAGGAGGTTATTAATCTCCCCTCAGAGCAGACAGAAAGAAAAATCAATGTTTTAGAGAGGGGGGGGGAAGATTCCATTTGAATTAATGGGTTTGTGGCTTCTCCATTGATCTGCGCCTCTTCACACTTTCTTTTTGTGCTTTTGTGTTCTTGGGGAGGAAGGAGGGAGAAGGGAATGGGGAGGAGGGGAGTGGGCCTCCCGAGAAGGAAAAGGACGGTCTAACCTTAACCTTTCTCCAGGAATAATGCTAATTAGCGAGGCTTAATGAGAACTTCCCTCAGGAAGCGCCGCCCGGTAGGGACGACCGGACTCGGGCAAACGGAGCTCCAGGTGGGAGGAGCGGGCGTGGGGGGGTCACTTCTGGACCCCAGCAGCTGTAATAAAAATGGGAACGGCACTCCCCAAGCCGCCCCACGACGAAGTCTCTGGCCCAGAGGACTAGGTGAAGAGCGGCGAGCGCCGGTGGAAATCTAACTTCACCCGGGCGCGCGCCCTCACTCCGGACAGCTGCTGCCGCCCCAAGTGCCCCCTTCACGAAGAAACCGCCCCTTCACCAGGGGCCGCCGACGCCCCCGGCTTCCGCCCCCTCCGCACACCTGAGAGGGACACCGGGTCCGCTAGCTCCGAGCAGGGATCGGGGCCTGCCAAAGTGGGCTCAACTCTGCAAACCTCGTCTCAACTCCCTGCGCCCAGGCGGGCAGCCCCTCCCTGCCACTCGACGCTTCCCGTCCTCACATCCCTAAACACAGTCCACTTCCCTTCTCGCGGCCGCGGTGGCGGCAACCCGAGCCTGGCCCCCACCCCGCCGCCGGAGAACGCCTTCCTCCCCGGGACGCGGTGCCCGGCTCGCTGCAAACCGTGCGGCCGCCGCACAATACCGCGGCGCGGCGCACACAATCACCGCCCCCCAGGACCCGCGGCGCGCGCGGCCCAGGAGTGGAGTGCGCCCGGCGACCCCCGGCACTCCGGGCTAGGCGCACCTCTCCGGCACCTCGCAGCCCCCGGAGTGCAGCCTCCGCTGCCCCCACCGCCCGGTCACACTCCCCCGCCCCCCGCCCCAGCCCACTCCGCCCAGGGCGCAGCCGCTTCCCTACGCCCCCCTCCTCAGCCTTGGCGCAGGAAGCTCCCCCGCGTCCCCCTCCCCGGAACCCCCCCAGCCCCCGCCCCCTTAACCGCAGCTCAACGGCCGGCGGCAGCGGTGGGAGGAGGGGGGCGGGCGGCCAGGGGCCCAGAAACTGCCCGATCCCGGGGATCTGGGCCGGACTCCGTACCTGGGCGGGAGGCGAGGCGAGGCGGAGACGGGCGGTCGGGCTCCGCGAGTGAGCGGCGGTGACAACCCCACAGCTCCAGCTGCTGCTGCTGCTGCTGCTGCCGCCGCGGCCGCCCGGGGAGAGGGGCTGGCACCGCCGCGGCACGTCACTGCCCGGCCCGGGGGCGGGGGTGGCCAGGAGGAGGGCCCAGGCAAGCGGCGGCGGCAGCGGCGGCGCCGCGGCCGAGAGGGAGGAAGGGGGGAGGGGGGCACCGGGCACGGGGAGGCGGGGGAGGGGGGCGGGACCCGGCACG